>VOPJ01011459.1:0-54361 GCA_014673585.1 Semibalanus balanoides
CCGACAGTCAAGCGAGTCCCGTTCAGAGGCTACGTATGACAAAAATGGTGCATACAATTGTCCAAAAGTACCATTTGTACTCATTTTGTAGCCATCGGAGGTGGCTGGAAATTTGTCACGATTTTCTTGGATAGCTGGGAAAGAGATAGGTTTTTCAACATGCGATGTACCGTTTGTCCGTGACTGGCCGAGAGCCGGCAACCGGGTCGGAGGCGGCGCGCTGTGCCCAGGAGCTCGCGTGTCGCGAGGGACGATTCTGCGCGTGAGGCGCGGGCGGAAATGCGCCTTCGTGCCGACACCGGGAGCGCTTGTCTTTGATACAGCCGTGCAAACAACCAAACCATTCTAATGGCTTTGCATTATGTGAGAGCTTGTCGTGCAGAGCAAAACGAATCGGTAGACATGATATTGGTCTGCATTTTCGCCATACCATACGTGACAGCCTCGCCAAGCGAAAGGTACGCGAATTTGACAAAAGTCGATCTAAAAAAGCATTCGATGGATTTTTTAAGAAAGAAAAAATACATTGCTGGATTCCAGTGAGCTCAGCTTTCAAATAGTGCATCTTCCGTAGTTTGAAGCCTCCGATTATTCTTCCGACGCACAGTGTGGACAGGGAGCAACGAGTACTTCTGTTCATCATAAGGGGTGTCCAGTGTCCAAACCTGCCCTAGGCACTGAACGATACCACACTATACCCCCAAGCCCCAACACAATATTTATTAGCAACAGGCAGATATCAGCTCTTCTCATCTGGTTGTTGCTTTTGCTCTCGTTTTTCCTCATTTAGCAAGAAGAACAAAATTGACCAGAAAGTAAAGATCCTAGCCCACTCGCCCCCGTTCCTACTTCTATGGGGAACACACACCAAAAATCCTGGATAGCCATACATTTGATAAATAAATAAATGTATGGCTCTTCCCCTCCCTTCCCATTCTAGCGCAGAAATCATTAAACAATCGCATGGATCACGACACACGTTCAGTGTTATGTTACTCGCACTCGCCTGTGAGTGATCCTCTTGTGAATGGTGTGCATTTGGATGATGTGTAGGCAAGATAGTGTGTAAGATAGTGTGTAAGCAGACGTGTGCTGATGTCTGATGGAACAGATATGTTTTGTGTTCTCATGTATTTAAAATGTCGCCGATGTTGGCATGTGAACATCAACTATTCTATCAACTAACTAATGTTCAACCGCCCCTAACCGCAATATAGCCACGACTTTTGCACCAGCCTGCATATAACTTTTAATTCAGAAATAAAGCTCAGTACTCTCTTGGCGTCGTCATAAATTATATATTTGCAAAGAAAGTTTTCCGCGTGCAAACTGGGTCCATCAATCCACATCTTGCCTCCACTGATTCGAGCTGCCTTCGTGATATTAACTCCCCCTAGCGCATGACATATGATATTCCTCTGTTTAACGGCATTATACCCTGTGTTCACTATTCGTTGCAGTGATTCTGCTGCTCGCGGTGACTGTTCTGTGTTCTTGCTCTGTATTCATGTTCTGGCGTTCGTTGAAGTGATTTTGCTGCCCGCGGTAAATGTTCATATGAATACCCTCATATCTCCCAATGGTGGCTCCCTCAAACTCTAAATGGCGAAACGGACGTGTTTATTTAGACGGTTGATCTGGTCTTTCTTCACGCCATCTGGTGTGGTGAGGTCAGCAGTATCATTGTTCGCCACAACACAGCTTATTATCCAACTTCACTGCACGTGGCCTCAACTATGATGCTTTCTTATAAACGGTTGGCAAATCACCCAGTGTATTACGGGGAAGAACGCTTTAAATCACTTTACAGCCGAGCGGTACCACAGCTGAGCAAATGGCCTATGCAAATCGAGCGAGAAGATGAATAACGCATTGTGGCAAACAACTGTCAAAGACAGATAGCGCTCATCCAACTTCGCGGCCAGCAGCCAAGTTGTCCAGGATCTCCAAAGTTCAGACGGTTAGTGGATCGGTGGCACAAACAACAGCAGGATGTTCGGAGATGACTTACGAGTTTGCCACAGTTCAGCAGTGGAAAACAGCGAAGACTTTATGCAACAGAGAAATCCACTTACGAAATCACCGAAAATTTGAATTCAAAACAGCATATCGACCTCCACATAAACCCTGAACCATATATAAATACTGAACTTGGAAGTTTCGCTTTAAAAAAAACGTTTCATTGATAGCGAAGGCAAACGGAGTACGGATTCAAAATCTGTGCTCGCATAAATTCTAGTCTTACTCATCCTGAGTATTAGAGTGCTTTTTACACGTGTTTTTTTTTAGAAACAATTTGCTCTCATGCTGACCCGGTACCATGCGGATTCCAAGCAAATATACTTTTTCAGTTTCGATCGATTAGTGCCGTTTCAGCCGTGTACATTTTTCACGCCGCGTCTCCCATAACCAGTGTGTTCCAGCGCCGGCCGCTAAATGGCACTATCGGATGCAATCTAGGGAATGCTGGTTTTCCTTTTGATTTTCATTTTGAAACCAGCATATTTCGGGGAAGAAATGCTTCGAAACTTTGGAAACCATGGATGATAGTGGTTTAAGGCTGTAAAGAAGCCCCAGCTTCAACCAAAAAGTATTGCGTTGCCGGCTTCACTAGTTTTGTATCGTGGCGATAGGAAAACGCTTAAGTTGTATAGCCAGTAAGTCGGCCGAAAATGATGATATTGGAATAGTTATGAATGGTTTCAGTATCTACGAACACTCTTTTAATGTGAAGCCATATTACATTTTACGCATCGGTAGAGGAATTCATTATTGCACATTAAAAGACAACTAATTTGACAGTGTCAAACTTTTGCCGGCCATCATTTGTTTTTGTATAAGCTGCACATATTAAGAACGCCTCAAATTAACAAGCCCTAAGTGTAAAACAATGTTTTCAAGAACATCTAGATGGGCAAGATTGGGAAGAGCCGAGTAATGTGCGTTTGTCTAAGCTATATGGCGAGTTTCGGGCGGCGCGCGATGTCCCGGGCGACCCAACGCACCCGGTGCTGGGTCGGCGTGGTGGTGGGGAGAGACATAGATCGACACTTCGCATTATGTGTTGACAGCCACCCCCGCCCCCCAGAAACGTGCCAACATCTTATCAGTGAGGGCGTCCATGTTCCCCTCACGGTCCAGTACCCGGGTGCATCGGGTCGACGGGAACGTCGCGCGCCACCCGATTAACGCACGATATGGGTTGGGAAAACCGCACATAACTCGGCTCTACCCGATCTTGCCCATCTTGATGTTCTTGACACATTATATTTACACTCATAGATTTTACTTCAAGGTGTTCTAATATGTGCGGCCTATGAACATTTTTGACGGCCGACGCATGTTTGAGACCGTCAAATTAGTTATATTTTTATATGCATCAATTAAATGCTTTACCGAAGCGCTATAAGTATCAAATGGTGTAAATAAATAAGGCTTGCTATTAAAAGAGTGTTCATGGATACTGAAACCATCCATACCAATGGCAATATCATCATTTTCGGCCGAGGTACTGGCTATAAGACTTGGGCGTTTTCATATTGCCAGGATACAAGACTAGTCGAGCCGGCATTTATTACCAATTAAAACCATCATCATTCATTGTTTCCAATGTGTTGAAGCATTCTTTTTCCAAATAGGTTGGTTTTAAAGTCAAGATTCAAAAGAATAGCCAACATTCCCTGCATTGCATCCGATAGTGCCATCTGGCGGCCGGCGCTGGAACACACTGGTTATGGGAGGCGCGGCGTAAAAAGGTACACGGCTGAAACGGCACTAATCGATCGAAACGGAGAAAACTAAAACAAATACATTTGCTTAGAATCCGCAATGGTACCGGGGCAGCATGAGATCAAATTTATTTAAAAAAAGTGTAAAAAGCACTCCACTGTATATATGCCAGCAACAAAGAACAGTGTGCACACATTACAATGTATTCAGCGCACTCAAGTCACACCCACTTGATATCAGTCAACCTGACAAAACATCCTTCGGAGCTCATCACCACGAAACAAAACACCAGCGCAATAACCACGATGACCCGTCTCACACCAGCGGCTATCAAGCCGGTACAGACCGGCCCCATATTGTCCAACCACACGACCCAGCCGCGCCTCGCCGATCCGACCACACCAGCGGCTATCAAGCCGGTACAGACCGGCCCAACATATTGTCCAAACCACACGCACCCAGGCCCGCCGCCTCTCCGATCCGACCCACACCCAGCGGCTATCAAGCCGGGTACAACCGGGCCCCCATATTGTCAACCACACGACCCAGCCGCGCCTCTCCGATACGACCACACCAGCGGGCTATCAAGCCGGTACAGACCGGCCCCATATTGTCCAACCACACGACCCAGCCGCGCCTCTCCGATCCGACCCAGTCACTGTTACCACTCACTCCGATCCTCTCCTCTCCTCCACAATCCCTGTCGCAAACACTCCACCCGCAGAGCAGCCCCGTAGCGGCACCGGCAGTGAAGAAGCGATGAGACTTGAATGGGTCCCAACAGACCTGACAGAGCTTCTTACATCGCCGCCAGACACGCTCTGACACACTCTGAGACACTGTGAGACACTGTGACACACTGTGAGACACTGTGACACACTGTGACACACTGTGAGACACTGTGAGACACTGTGACACACTGTGAGACACTGTGAGACACGCTCCGTGAGATGGCCACAGCGGCGGAGAAATGCGCCACACTAACCATGGAGATGTGCCGGACGCGACGCCGACCACGTGGATCGACGCGACACCGGCCGCGGCCCCAGGCCGGTTATGAGTTCTCCGAGAATTTGTACCTGCAACAAATCAGCATGTCAGCGACGTTATGGTGGCGGGAGGACAGGCGGCAATGGCTACTCCGATACACTGAGCCTGGGGAAATCAGTCGAGCATGGCGACATCTCCTCGACATTTCCACACCACTGGCTGATTGTGGTGCTTGTAAGGCGACAGGCTGGTAGAGGAGTCCCCATTGGGCGGCAAGAGACGATCCGGCGACACCCTGGCCATGGGTCACTAATCAAGCCGGCGACACCCTGGCCATAGGTCACTAATCAAGGAGGCTGCAGTCAGGACAGAAGAGAGGCTACAGTGGCGAGCAGATTTTTCTGGCTTCAATGGAGACGCGATACCCGAACGGACCACAGCTGAAATGAACACAGCGGTCAGTGTGGCCGGTTTCGGCAGTCGCTACAGCAGCAACAGACAGTGACTGTTTGTACCGTGTACCGACCGACAGTATCTGTTTGTACCGTGCACCGACCGACAGTGTCTTGTTTGTACGTGTACCGACCGACAGTATCTGTTTGTACCGCTCGCTACCGACCGACTCACGAGTCACGAGTCCGCCCCCCGTCAGTCACGGGCCACCGTCTGGTTTGGTTCGGCCGTGAGATGGTTTGTTCGGCCGTGAAGATGGGTTTGTTCGGCCGTGAGATGGTTTTGTTCGGCCGTGAGATGGTTTGTTAGGCCGTTGAGATGGTTTGTTTCGGCCGTGAGCATGGTTTTCGGGCCGTGAGATGGTTTGTTCGGCCGTTGAGAGGTTTGTTAGGCTCGTGAGATGGTTGTTCGGCCATGAGATGGTTTGTTCGGCCGTGAGATGGTTTGCTTCGGCCGTGAGATTGGTTTGTTCGCCGTGATGTGTTTGTTCGGCCGTTGAGATGGTTTGTTCGGCCCGTGGAATGGTTTTGTTCGGCCGTGGAGATGGTTTGTTCGGCCTTTAGGCATGGTTTGCTCGGCCGGTGAGATGGTTGTCGGCCGTGCAGATGGTTTGCTCCGGCCGCTGAGATAGTTTGTGTCGGCCGGAGATGAAATTGTCGGCCGTGAGATGTTTGTTCGGCCGTGAGATGGGTTTAGCTCGGCCGTAGATAGTTTGTTCGGCCGTGAGAATGAATGTTCGTCCGTGAGATGGTTTTTGTTCGGCCGTGAATGGTTTGTTCGGCCGTGAGATGGTTTGTTCGGCCGTGAGATGGTTTGTTCGGCCGTGAGATGGTTTGCTCGGCCGTGAGATGGTTTGCTCGGCCGTGAGATAGTTTGTTCAGCCGTGAGATGGTTTGTTCGGCCGTGAGATGGTTTGTTCGGCCGTGATATGGTTTGTTCGGCCGTGAGATGGTTTGTTCGGTCGTGAGATGAATTGTTCGGCCGTGATATGGTTTGTTCGGCCGTGAGATGGTTTGTTCGGTCGTGAGATGAATTGTTCGGCTGTGAGATGGTTTGTTCGGCCGTGATATGAATTGTTCGGCCGTGAGATGGTTTGTTCGGCCGTGAGATAGTTTGTTCAGCCGTGGGATGGTTTGTTCGTGAGATGGTTTGTTCGGCCGTGAGATGGTTTGTTCGGCCGTGAGACCCGATGGCCGCCACTGATGGCGGATAATTCAGATATGGATCACGGGGGGAATGGTGTTCCGCGAAACGCGGTATTGAATCAAGTGACATGTCACATGTAACAACATTGACAACAACATTGACAACAAGGCAAACAACACTCGACATATTACTCTCCCCCTCCCCCACATGCGCTACAATTCCAACTTCAACACAGTATTAAATTCCAATGCAATCCAACAAGGTATTGAAGTTGGGTTTAGAGGAGGTAAATGCCAGCGGCCGTGCGATTCGTAACAAATGTTACATACATTGTATATGGTACAAGTGCTTCTTGACCGGGAATGACACATTCAACAGGTCAATAGTACAGCTGTGGACCAGAAAGGAGGTTGATGTGAAGCGGAAATGCATGCAATGATGGCAGTTGAAACTGGAATACAGGGAACTACTTCAGTAATATAGCTGCCGTTCTATACAAACTGACGCTTGCTCCCACAAGGACACGCAGTTCAAAGTAACAATCGAACATACTACATCCCTAACTTCCACTCGGAGCCATGAAGAAACCTCTATAGCTCCACATTTAGAAAGCAGGGTTGCTATTTCATGGATTCTTAGTGCACGAAGCATTGAGTTGCAAAATACGATGCAAAAATAAATATGTTTAAAGAAGCCATCCATAACACGAACATTTTGTCAGTGATTTGTATCGTTTGCATCGACACAATAATGAACGTTTGAAGACATACATGTTCATAAAAATGAAAAATGCACGAATAGAACCAACTACGCTGAAATATTTGGAAATAAGATTGTACTGTCATCCAACAATGAACTGAACAATAGCGGATCTTACATTCTTCCATATAAGGTAGCACAATGCATCAGTGTATACTGCATCAGTGTATACTGTACTGCATTGTGCAAGGATGCGAATGTCAAAGATGAAGTTTATCGATTCGGTGCAAACATAACATTTTCCGTCCGGACAAAAGTGTCTCTAACACAACCAGTGTACAAACGTTGCAAATTTAAAGGAGCGGATGATAAAATATTTATGCACACCACATTTCTCAAGAACCAAAACAATGAAAACAAAGAACGACGCTAGCCCGGCCTAGCGTCGTCTTGTGTTCTCATTGTTTTTCCCATTACCACGAACATTTTCCAGATATAAAGAGGACCAACCAAGCAACTTTTATTCAGGAAAAGGTTGTTTTAAATCAGCAATCAATGGCATAGGCAAACGGAATTCTAACAGTTTTTCATAATTTTGTGATCTTTTTGGAACTTGCTCCCCGCCCAACCACCGTTGCCTCCCTCCAACCACCATTCTGGATCTGCCACATGGGACCTCAGAGGGTCAAAGATAATGATACTGGATCCTTAAACGGGCGTACAATGGCTTCCTCTCCGTGACAAGCAAACACGTTTCGTTAATCGAACCAACTAGCACAAATACGAGCGAACCCAGCGGGGGTGTACCCCTACCCGGTCACGCAGTGATTTCGTCCTACCCGGGCCAGGGTTAAGGCGTATTACTAGTATTTGCTCCAGACATAATGCTCTTGAAAACCGGCTCACTGGGTGGTGTATTTTTGATAAATACACCAATGAGGAGTTCTCAAACAGAGAAATGCAGCGACTATACCAGGTTTATGAAAACCCACGTTATAAATGCGACACCCAAAACCAAAGGTCCCTGTAAATCCCTTCTCAGCTGATTTTCCACGTCATGCGCGTGCTCTCACACAGCACATTATATCCGAGACTGGGTGGCCGTCACACTATATCCGAGACCAGTCGGGCAGCCGTCACCCTGATCAACAAGTCACTCTGATCAAACTACCGGAACTGACGAGCCCCACAGCAGCGTCACACGGTACCTAACGTCAGTGGCGGACGGTACCTAACGTCAGTGGCGGCAGGGCGGCGCAAACGACGACAGCCCAACAGCCGCCTGTGACGGAGTCGGGGGCGGCGGGGGCGGCGGGGCTGGGGCGTCGGTGGCGGGCTGGGCGGGCGGCGGGGGCCAGGCGGGCGGGCGGGGACAGCGCGAGGGAGTGGGTAGTACGCCATACTGCGCGGCGGGTCAGGGCCAGCGGCGATAGGCATCAGACAGCCTGCCGCCGTGATCCCCCGGCTAAGTGACTCGTGCAGTACAGCCGGCGTGCTCCCGTCTGGCGCGCCTCCAGAAATCCGGGTCAGCCTCCGTCGCAGGTCGCGTTTATCAGAGCCTGCCGCGGCACACCGGGCCCCGCGAGTCAACCGGCGCAGCAGCACCAGACGTCGCCAACTCGGCCGAGCAGAGTTTAACAGGGAGGCCCCGAGACCGGGGGCCTATCGTCAGACGCTGTGCAATCTGCGGGATGGACGATGTGACCTCGACCTCTCAGACTGGGCAGTGAGAATGGACCGTCAACATGTCTGCAGATGAGAACAGCGCCCTGGTCGGGTAACTCCACTCGTCTGCAGCTCGGGACAGGGCTTTCGGCGGGTACAGCAGTACGGTTGAGTACGTTTCTGCCTTCAACCACCGCCGGTCGTCGACCTATATTCGATACAACTGAGTGGCAAGATGGAGCAATGGCCAAACACTTGCAACAAAATCGGCAATGTTCTATGTTAGTGCATGGTTCGCGTGAATGATTCACGAGCAGCAGGTGCTGGGTTTATTTGCGTGGTTTTCGAATTCCATTATCAAGGTCACGTCTGGTTGGTCAAGTTGCATCATTAGTTCATTAATTTAATATAGCATTCGTGATCATACTGATATTCCTTATCAAGTGTATCTGCGCATATTGGTACATGACATGGGGTTTGAATGGTTATGTCTGGTAGCTGAATATGATAAATGTTTGATCCGTGTAAGCTTTTAGCGACGATATTACCGATCCCGGAGTTATGGCTACCATAAATGAAGGCTCAATGGCGTTTTTAACTTCATGAATGAAATAAATCCTGCTTCACTGGGCATATTTCTCGGTGACCTGCATATACTCCATTGTCATTTTACAATAATTATAAAGTTAAGCAATCAAATGGTCAAATCAAAGCAGCGATGATTTTTTAACATACATTACAAGAATAAAAAGTATTGATTCTTCAATATTACAGGTCAATATTCGTGTTACACAAAGGTATTGTACATACTATAAAAATAAGGTACAATGGGATCTTAATCGATTGACCTTTCCAAAACAAACATACGAAGTGTATTGGGATATCTCCAAAATCTCGGCGTCATTAATGCATGCGAGCCCAAAACACGAACCGAACGGACTACCTGTTGAGCTACCTTTCGACCTTTCACAGTTAACATGCAAATTATTTGGAAAATTGATAACCGTACAATGATCCGTCATTGGAATGATTGAATGAAAAGCCCGTACATAGTCTAAATTAAATGCAGCTTAACACACCATAGGAAAGTGCATAATGAATGTCTGGTTACCATTGCCAAACCTGGCGTTGGCCCGCCGTGCCTACTAACTAGGAAACTGAGGTCCTGCACAAAGACCCACCGGCTGAGGTAAACTGAGGCACCAAGACCCGCCGGCTCCCCACCTCAGTCATGGACTGATAGCCCCAACGGTAGTTCAGTTAGTGTAGCTTATCGGGGAAAATAAACAACCGGCCAACTGCCTTTCGCTGATAATAAATCTGCTTATTTACCAGTCAGACGACTGACAGCCATAAGGCAACACAATGGTATTGAGCACTTTAAAAGATTAATGTTCTCGAATTGACCCGGGAACCGATTGCCAGGGGTTGCCAAGGTCTAAAGGCTTTGAGGTCACGGTCCCGGTGCCCTCAGCCGACTGGGCGCCGCTCTGTCAGATTATATCACACAGCACTGGGAGCCGCTCTGTCAGATTATATCACACGGCACTGGGCGCCGCTCTGTCAGATTAATCACACGGCACTGGCGGCCGCTCTGTCAGATATATTCAACACGGCAACTGGGCGCCGCTCTGCCAGATTATATCACACGGCACTGGCACCGCCTCTGTCAAGATTATATCACACGCACCTGGGCGCGCTCTGCCAGATTATATCGCACGTACTGGGCGCCCGCTCTGTCAGATTATATCACACGGCACTGGGCGCCCTCTTCAGATTACATCACACGGGCACTGGAGCCGCTCTGTCAGATTTATATCACACGCACTGAGCGCCGCTCTGTTCAGATTTTATATCACACGCACTGGGACCGACTCTGTCAGATTATATCGCCACGGTACTGGTCTGTCAGATAATCAACACGCACTGGGAGCGGCTTGTCAGATTATATCACACAGCACTGGGCTCCGCTCTGTCAGATTTATATTACACGGCACTGGGAGCGCTCTGTCAGATTATATCACACGGGAACTGGGAGCCCGCTCTGTCAGATATATATTTCCACCACGCACTAGGGAGCCGCTCTGTCAGATTACATCACACGGCACTGGGCGCCGCTCTGTCAGATTATATCACACAGCACTGGGCGCCGCTCTGTCAGATTAAATCACACGGCACTGGGCACTGCTCTGTCAGATTATATCACACGGCACTGGGCGCCGCTCTGTAATTACACACACGGCACTGGAGCCGCTCTGTCAGATTATATTCACACGGCACCTTGAGCGACCGCTCTGTCAGATTATAATTCAACCGGCCAGCTGGCGCCGCTCTGTCAGATATATCACACGGCACTGGAGACCGCTCGTCAGATTATATCACACGGGCACTGGACGCCGCTCTGTCAGATTATATCACACGACACTGGGCATCTGCTCTGCAGATTTATATCACACGGCACTGGGAGCCGCTCTGTCAGATTATATCACACGGACCTGGGCGCGCTTGTCAGATTATATCAACCGGCAACTGGGCGCCGCTCTGTTCAGATACATCACACGGCACTGGGAGCCGCTGTCAGATTATATCACACGGCACTGAGCGCCGCTTACTGTTCAGATTATATTCACACGGCACTGGGCGCCGCTCTGTGATTATTATCACACAAGCACTGGGCGCCGCCTGTCAATTATATCACCACGGCACTGGGCGCACGCTCTGTCAGATTATATCACACGCACTGGGAGCCGCTCTGTTCAGATTATATCACACGGCACTGGGAAGCCGCTCTGTCAGATTATTCATTTACGGGCACTGGGCGCCCGCTCTGTCAGATTATATCACACGGCACTGGGCGCCTCTCTGTCCAGATAATATCAACACGGCACTGGGCGCCGCTCTTGTCAAGATTATATCACACGGCCACTGGAGCCGCTCTGTCAGATTATATCCACCACGGCACTGGGGGCGCCGCTCTGTCAGATTTATATCACACGGCACTGGGCCCGCCGCTGTCAGATTATATCACACGGCACTGGGCGCCGCTCTGTCAGATTATATCACACGGTACTGGGCGCCGCTCTGTCAGATTATATCACACGGCACTGGGCGCCGCTCTGTCAGATTATATCGCACGGCACTGGGCACTGCTCTGTCAGATTATATCACACGGCACTGGGCGCCGCTCTGTCAGATTATATCACAACGGCACTGAGCGCCGCTCTGTCAGAATTATATCACACGGCACTGGGCGCCGCTCTGTCAGATTATATCACACGGCACTGGGCGCCGCTCTGTCAGCATTATATCCACACGGCACTTGGGCGCCGCTCTGTCAGATAATATCACACGCACTGGGCGCCGCTCTTTCAGATTTATCACACGGTACTGGTCTGTTCAGATTATATCACACGGGCACTGGGCCGCCGCTCTGTCAGTTTATATCACACGGCACTGGGCACTGCTCTGTCAGATTATATCACACGGCATGGGCGCCCGCTCTTGTCAGATTATATCACACGGCACTGGGCGCCGCTCTGTCAGATTATATCACACGGCACTGGGCACCGCTCTGTCAGATTATATCACACGGCACTGGGCGCCGCTCTGTCAGATTATATCACACGGCACTGGGCGCCGCTCTGCTCAGATTAATCACACTGGCACTGGGCACCCGCTCTATCAGATTATATCACACGGCACTGGCACTGCTCTGGTCAGAATTATTTACACGGCACTGGGCACCGCTCTGTCAGATTATAATCACATATAAGGCATGGGCGCCGCTCTGTAGATTTAAATCACACGGTTATAGGGGCGCCGCTCTGTCAATAATATCACACGGCCACTGGGACGCCGCTCTGTCAGATTAATAGATGCACACGGTACTGTCTGTCAGATTATATCACACGGCACTGGGCGCGGCTCTGTCAGATTAATATGACAGCGGAGCACTGGCACGTCTGTCAGATTATATCACACGGAAACTGGGCCGCCAGCTCTGTCAGATAATATCGAACGGTACTAGGCTCTGTCAGATTAAGTATACACAGGCACTGGGCGCGGGCTCATGTATGATTATATCAAAACGGACAACTGAGGAGCGCTCGACCAAATTATATTCACACGGCACTGGGCGCCGCTCGTCAGATATATCACACGGCAAATGAGGCACCGCTCTATAATTATAAGTCAAACGGCACTGGCTACTGCTCTGTCAGATTATATCACAGGCAGTGGGCACATTGTCAGATTATTATCACACGGGACTGGGCGCCGCTCTGTAAGATTAAATATCACACGGCACTGGCACCGCTCTGTCAGATTATTCACAACGGCACTTAGGGCGGTCGCTCCTGTCAGATTATATCAACAGCACTGGGCGCAGCTCTGTCAGATTATATCGCACGGTAATCTGGGCACTTGCTGCTGTTCAGGATTTAATATCTACACACCTGGGGCCGCTCTGTACCGAATTTATATCGCACGGATAATGGTTCCTGTCAGATATATATCAGAACGGCACTGGGCGTCGCTCTGGTCGATTATATCACAACGGACCACTGGGCGTGCTCTGTTCAGATTATATCAACGCACTGGGCGCCGAGCTCGTCTTTATATCACAGACGGCAGTCTGGGGCGCCGCTCTGTCAGATTATATACAACGGCACTTGGGCAGCCGCTCGTCAGATTATATCACACGGCACTGGGCGCCGAGGCTCTGTCAGATTATCATCACACGCACTGGGCACCGCTCTGCAGATTATATAACACGGCACTGGGCGGCTCTTCAGATTATATCACACAGAACTGGCACTGCTCTGTCAGATTATATCAAGACGGCACTGAGGGCGCCGTCTTGTAGATAATTAATCACAAACGGCCACTGGGCGCCGCTCTGTCAGATTATATAAACGGCACTGGCGTCCGTCTGTCAGATTATAATCAAAGCACTGGGCGCCGCTCTGTCAGATTACATCAATGGAACTGGGCGCCCTCTGTAGATTATATATCACAGACGCAATAAGCTTTGACGTTTAGCATGACAGATGATGGGGATACGGCGCGCTCTGAGTCAGATTACATCAAACGGGCAGGCTGGGCACTGAGCCTGCTCAGGATTATATCACACGGCACTCGGGTAGCCAGCTCTGTTAGACTTATATCACACGGCACCACTGGGAAGAGGCTTGTCAGATTAATATCACCGGCAACACTGGGACTGCTCGGATGAACTAAGTTCAGATATAATTCACACGCTGGGAGTCCGCTCTGTCAGATAATATCACGACGGACTGGGCGGCCGCTCTGTCAGATATATCCAACACGAACTGAGGGAGCACGCTCTGTCAGAGTTAATATCCAACGGCACTGGCGGCCGTTGTCAGATTATATCACCGGCATGGGCGCCGCCTCTGTCAGATTATAATCACAACGGCACTGGGCGCCGCTCTGTAAGAATTATATCACACGAGCACTGGGCCCGCTCTGTCAGATTATATCAACACGGCAACTGGGAGCCGCTTGGTCAGATTATATCACACGGGCACTGGGCGCCAGCTCTGTCATTTATCAACACGGCACTGGCGACCCTCTGTCAGATATATCATAGCGGCACTGGGTCGCCGTCTCGTCAGATAATATTCACACGCATACTGGGCGCCGCTCTGTCAGATTAATAAATCACACGGGCACTGGGCGCGCATCTGTCAGATATATATCAACAGCATGGGCGCCGCTCCTGTCAAGATTATAATCAACACGGCACTTGGGCGCCGCTACTGTCAGATTTATATCACACGACACTGGCATCGCTCTGGTCAGATTATATCAACACGACACTAGGGCACCTCATGTCAGATTATTCACACGGCCCTAGGGCGCGCTCTGTCAAGATTAAGAGTACACGGCAACTAGGGCGCCGCTCTGTCAGATTATATCACACCAAGCACTGGGCGCCGCTTGTCAATTATATTCATCACGGGCACTGGGGCGCCGAGTCTGTCGAGATTATATCACACGGCCTGGGAGCCGCTCTGTCAGATTAATATCAACAACGGACTGGGGCCCGCTCTGTCGATTATATCACACGGACTGGCGCCACCTGTCAGATTATACACAAATAATCGGCAACTGGGCCGCCCGCTCTGTCCAGATTAATATTACACGGCACCTTTGAGGGCGCCGCTTTCTGTCAGATTAATCACACGGCACTGGGCGCGCTCTGGTCAAGTTTTATATCACACAGCACTGGGCACCGGCTCTAGGTCAGATTAATATCAAACGGATCACTGGGCGCCGCTCTGTCAGATTATATCGACACCAGCATGGGCAGCTCTGTCAGATTATATCACACGGCACTGGGCGTCGCTCTGTCAGATATATATCACAGCGGCCTGGCACCGCTTCTGTCAGATTATATCAACGCCACTGGGGCCGCCGCTCTGTCAGATTAATTCACATGCACTGGCGCCGCTCTGTCAAGATAATACAACGGACTTGGCGCCGCTCTGTGCAGATTTTTGTCACAGTTCGGACTGGGCCGCTCTGTCAGATTAATATATCGCACGGTACTAAGCCATCTGATCAGATTGATATCACACGGCACTGGGGCGCCGCTCTGTTCAATATATCACGACGGCACTGGCGCCCTCTGTCAGATTATAATCACACGGCACTGGGCGCCGCCTGTCAGATTATATAAACACGGCCTGGGCGCACGCTCTGTCAGATAGATATCACAAGTAACGGAACTGGCGCCGCTCTTCCAGATTATATCACACGGCACATGGGAGCCGCTTGTCAGAATTATTCACAAGGCAACTGGGCGCGCTCTGTCAGATAGTAGTACACGACACTGTGGAGCCGCTCTGTCAATTATATCACACGGCAATGGGGCCGGTCCTGTCAAGATTATATTACAATCGGCATGGGCGCCGGCTGTGTCCAAGATTATATCAACGGCATCTTGGGCGCGCCGCTCGTAATATATAATCGGCACGGTAACTGTCTGTCAGATATATCACAAAAGTGGCATGGCGCGGTCTGTCAGATTATATCATGAGACGACACTGGGAGCCGCTTTGTCAGATTATATCACACGCACTAGGGCGCCGCTCTGTCAGATTAAATATCACCAACGGCACTGGGCGCCGCTCTGTCAGATTGATATACACAACACTGGAAGCCAGCTCTGTAGATAATATACATGGCACTGGGACGCCTGCTCTGGTAGGGTGTAAATATTTCGACACGGCAGCGGGCGCGGTGGGGTAGATTATACTCAACAGCGCTGGCCGCCGCTCTGTCAGATTATGATCAACGGCACTGGGCGCCGCCTGTCAGAATGTATATCAACACGGCACTGAGGACGCCGTCTGTCAGATTATATCACACAGCACTGGGCGCCGAGCTTGTCAGATATACACACGGCATGGTGCGCCGCTCTGTCAAGATTATATCACAGCGACTGCGCCGCTCTGTCAGATTTAATACAACGGCACTGGGCGCCGCTTGTCAGATTATTAATTCAACGGCACTGGAGCCGCTACTGGTCAGATTATATCACAAGTGTAGACGCTACTGGGCGGCGGCTCTGTCAGATTATATCAACACGGCACTGGTGCCGCTCTGTCAGATTATATCACACGGCACTGGGCGCCGCTCTGTCAGATTATATCACACGGCACGACACCGCCCTAGGTCAGTGGATCTTAAATAGGGGCAATTCACCCATTTGGGGTCATTAAGCTTTCGAGTGGGGAGGAAGTGATAGTGATTGAGCAGGTAAGTGGGAAATTATAGCCGACTCGTTTGGTGATGGCGTACAATGCAAACACATCTATCCTAGTTTGCTTCATTGCCACATTATTGCAAAGCGCATCAAAACAATTTATGAATAAACAATGTTAGGTTTTGTGGCATGGTTCACGAGCTGTTATTCGCTGGAAAACACTGCATTAGTCTAAGAGCAACAACACGCATGCTCTTATATTCCTGCCCCTAGATGGCACTAGTAGTAAGCGCCTGAAGATATACTGTACCGCATAGCTTGAAGCGGAGAACTGAGGCATGTGCAATTTGTGCATTGTGCAATGGTGAAGGGAGCAAAAACTAAAAAAATATTATGATCATCAAAAGAGGTTAGCCACACCCTTGACAATGACA
This sequence comes from Semibalanus balanoides, assembly GCA_014673585.1. NCBI lineage: Eukaryota > Metazoa > Arthropoda > Thecostraca > Balanomorpha > Balanidae > Semibalanus > Semibalanus balanoides. Next base: position 16,849 of record VOPJ01011459.1, read on the forward strand.
ATGCACTGCCTAGAACAAGCGCAACAGCACACATATATCAACTAATATTACTGCCCCTAGATGGCACTGCTAGCAAACGCCTGAAGTTATGCTGTACCGCGCAGCTTGAAGCTGAAAACTAAGGCCGGCCTAATTGGGGAAGAGGGGAGGGAATCAACAAGTTATTCAGGTCGTCAAAAGAGTGTAACTATACCATTGATGCTAGAATAAGAACCACTGTCCTAGCTCATAGGTGGGCCTCATGGGTGGACATAAGTCGAGAGCGGTGGCGCGCGAGCCGGTGTGAAACGACCGCGAGTGTGGAGCGGTGCGGACCGAGCCACCAGCAGTTTGTGCTATACATTTAATTGTTAACACGGTTATTCATTTTAGTATAGCAGGAGAAGAATACATTCGAGCCAATATGGAAACAGTGGAACAAAATACAGCGTCGTACCAGCTAAATGAAACAAATGATCAAAGCTAATTACCAAGCACAAAAGCATAACAACTTAATCGAATATTAAACATGTTGGTTGACTAAGACAATACAAGCCTCATTAGTAGCTCATTATACCATTATAATACAAACATGGATATGAGTAGAAAGCGTGCAAAAATACATATAAACTGGTAGTATTAAAAAGAGGAATGGTCGCGACCAAGCTTCAAGCTTTCAGGGAAGCTAGCGTTGAGCAGTCTCCTCACATGGTGATACACTACATTAGGCACAGCAATCAATCACATGTGAAAGGTCATGGCAAGACGAGCATAGCATATATAATGGATGGCTGCATTAATGGATGTCTATATTTTATATTTACTTATGACAACATACAAGAAGAGTGGAAAACAAACTAATCACAGTATTTGATTTTGCAAATATTCGTGTCTGGTATATAAACGCATCTGATGGGTTCGAATGTGTAATAAATAGGAAATAGACTAGAACAATGTGTAATAATGCCAGCAAGGCGCAGTAGATGGCGATGAGCGAGCGAGCACGAAGCAAATACATGGTGAACTTAAAATTGTCACGGCAAGTAGTATGTGAGATTAAAAACAGGGAGTGCACACGTCGCAATGTGCAGAGAAGCATCCCACCATTGACTTGTGGGAAAACGGCGACTGAGAGATCCCTAATCGCACCAAATTTTAACACATTCGACTCAGCCGTTCCTGATATAGAATAGTGGTGTGCACGTGCGCACGTGCAGAGAAACCCCACCCCTAACTTAAAGAAAACTGGCGGCTGAGAGGTTCTTAATCATATCAAATTTGAACACAATCAGCCCAGCCGTTCCCGAAAGATAGAAAAGGCGTGTGCACATGTACAAGTGCAGAGTCAATCGGTTGTGGTTAAGCGGCGGCTGAGGGTCCCTAACCACACATAAAATTTTACAAAATATGCCCAACCGTTGCAGAGTTTTGCGTGGTATCTTTTACACAACAAATAAACACTTTTAACAGGGTAAACACTTTTCAACACCCCTCACGCGGCACGCGCCGCGCGCAGTGATAGTCACCCACATGAGTCGGCACTGGTCTCAAACAGGGTAGGTTTGATGGGGCTGCTCAGTAAAGAAGCCCGCTTGTCAATCGGACATGCGGTTACAGGGATATGAGTTTCTCAAAAGCGTCGCCACTGCATGGTTGGTCGGGCCGGGCCGCTCATATTCAGATTTGTCCCATATATCACGGAAGGACGCTATTAATAAGGTCCAAAACGTTGATACCAATTAAGGGTTGAGTCAGCGTTTTTCCACACATCTGTTTCCGCTTCCGCCTGATTAATTTAACGACTAATTGGCTCTCATCCCTCTCTAATGAACCACTCCGGGATGATAACCCACACTTTGTCCACTCATCACGGAACAAAGTGAGAGCTCGCTGTGCGTGGCTTCCGAAAACGGCCCCATCATTGAATCGTCAGCCTCCCTACGGGAACGCACACGCAGACCCATTTCATCGCGGCGCGCACTACGCTCAGAGGGCGTTAATCCGACACGCACGCCGTCCAGTGTCCGCTAACGCCGGGTAATGGCTGCGACCAATCATCGCAGCGGTCAGCAGCACGCTCACGTGACCTGCCCCCTTCCTCTGCTACCCCCCCTCCCCTCCCACGTCGTCGCCCCGCGGCAGTCCACAAACGGGACGATTCGGACGCTTCGGCACGTCCCTCACAAAAGCATGCAATTTGGGCCGAGCTGCGGGGTAATGGCTCGCACCACCAGCGTCGCGGAAAAACAAGGCAGCTGCGCGGCGCGAGATAAAGCTCAGGATTGAAGCCTGGAAGACAGACTAAAGAAGCATCGACATGTCTCGATGTTAAAGGCACAGAGTAGCAATACTGGTCTGCACTCACTCCAGTATTCGGGTTGTTGTCATATTACTATTTATTTTACATCTTAATCATCCTTCATTCATCAAAAGTCCAATATTCATCTCCGACACGTGTAGCGTGACAAAGAAGAAATAATATAGACACTGCTGCAATGATCCTAGAAGATGCCGGTATTTTCCTACCGGATTCAGGTTCACAGAATGCCCAGCGAGTAGCTCCCCTGGTAGCACTTAACATTGCCGCTTCCTGGTGGTTTGACGCTTTAGGGCATAGTAACTGCTGCAGTTTTACGGCGCCCACAGCCACGTTCCCTCGTGCTGGTCAAAGTTGGTACTCCGTCTAAGACGAGAGCTCACCGTGCTCTCTTATGGGCCATCCCGCAGCCGGTAATTTCTTCAGGTGCCCCACCGACTACTTGCCTGCTCACTGTAACGTGTTTTTGTTTCGTTTACTCAACATGAACTTGAAACACATTACTAAATAAATAATCGACAGTTTGAGTGTATACATCTGGTATATACATACAAAATTATACATCAGCATATCAGCATCAATGTGTGTGTTTTTCATAGCGTATGACAGCTGTTGACAGCTGTTCGTCTTGCGCTTTTAACTGTAAGATAACAGACAACAACTGTGATTCAGTAGACAACGTGCTCCAATTTACATCTCATAAGGATGTGTAAACATGAAATATGTAAATATATGTAAACTGTCCGTTGCGTATTTTATGTAAATATTTTATTGAAGAAAGCCACAGCAGAAACATATATTGTATTTTCCTGAGGAAGATATATTTAAATTAGGTAAGGATAAATGAAAGACAACGAACGCCGAGTGACGTTTATCCAGGAACAATTCCCAAATTTACACCAGACAACTCGATAGCTCCAGCAACACAGCACCCTATCTTCATAGCTGAAAGAAGACAACAAATCGCAAATGCATTTCTGCCACCTGCTACCTCCTAGATCCATGCGTAGGTAAACAGGATTTTACCACGTTACTGTAAAATTACCGGACATTACATACATAATAGCCGTTTTCACGATGGCTTATTTTGCGCGAAATGTTTTAAAACATTTTAAAATGTTTTAAAATGTTTAAGTAGTAGCCGCTTTCACAATGGACTAATTTGCGTAAAAATGTTTTGGCCTCGCCTTACGGGACCGTAGGGCGAGGCAATTTTTTTTGCAAATTAGTCCATCGTGAAAGCGGCTACTAGTAAAACATCTTAATTTTTTTAAATGTTTTAAAACATTTCACGCAAAATAATCCATCGTGAAAACGACTTATAACAGAAAACGAGTCCCGAAGGCAGCTGTAGGTACCTGGTGCTAGTAAGTAGTTAATTAACTATGAGCAAAGCTCAGCCATATTGATCAGGCCCCTGTGGCCCACTCGCTGCCATGTTCCAGAGTGATATTTCCCCGAGTTACTAACATTTAGATAGCACAGATGCCCCAGGCGGCGCTGAGCCAAGGCTGCAGACCGGGATTAGCTGGCCCATCAGACAGACGCAGCCGGGAATTGGTAAAGTAAATTTGCCCGGGAATACATCCTGCACAGCCAGCAGCGATAACAAACTGAGCGGATAGGGGCGTTTCTACCGCTCCGAGGACCCACGACGTCTTGATTTCTTAATGGAAACTCGGGCAGACTGTCTGACGGCCTGAAAGCAGCGGTGCCAATCGCCCGTCGGCGTTGTACAGAGATCCCTCATGTGTCCGAGGCCAGTACGTGACCTGAGGCCCACCAGTGCTGGTTGACCGTGACCGTCAGCGGGGGCGAGTGACACATCACGTGCACGAAGTACCGCGAGCCAGCAGCACGTCAGACCTGACCAGAGCATGACCCGGTTTTGGCGACTGACCCTGACCGAGTGAGCTGTTCAGAGAATCAGAAGGAAATCGAAACTCCCTTCTGGAAAAGGCATCCACAGTGCTACATGATTGGTTTAGTTTGATTCGATGATATCTGAAATTATGGCTTACAAGTGGCTCAGTTCAATCGGAACTACAATATTTATCGGTTAATGTCAGGCAGTCTTCGAGAGCGCGCGCGCTTTACAGATAACGTTCGACATAACCCCATTTCTAGAAACTGATGATATTCGATAAAAACGAATCAGCAGGGAAGTAGTCATCCTTTTCAACGAAATAGTGAGCCATGTTTGGGGGACAGGGTTCTGGGACAAAGGCGTTTCTAAAGCAGAGCTTTTAGTGTCCCAAATGCCCGCGATACGATGGCGAACATCGCAGCAGGTCGGTTGCCGTTTTTTAAGTGGCTAAGATTGCAACATCTGACCCGCCTACGGCTCTGGTTATGAAGTGCCAATATGAACGGTCAGAGGTCATCGACATCCGAGGTTAATATACAACTCGTATCAGAACTTTTCAGGAGCAAATCAATAAGACTATCAAAACCTGGGTCTCAGTCCATAAGTGGGATGGAGCAAATGAGATACTTGCCCAGCCAAAGCGACAACTCGGCTAGAAAATCAAAGATTGAGCTACAGCGAAACCAGCAGCGTTCTCGAGGCGCAGTGCTTCAATAAAACAATTTCGGCCGATTTACAGCTTCACCAACTGCAAAGTTAGTCGGCTCATTGTTTTAGTATTAACAAAAACATACCATTCATTGAATGACAGAATGCCTACTGTAAACGGCAAACCGCTTGGAACCCTAATTTTCGGCGATAGCTTTTGAACGCACCAACTGGAATGAACAAATTTATTACAATGGACGTTTCAGACCTTGCGCCAATTTCCATTATTAAAGGGAGTGTATGTTTTGTCTACTGTTTTGGAATGTCAAAAATATTTTGCATACGGTAAGAAGCTATTGGTGTAATTGTTGGTTACGATAAAACTCACAACTAGAGCCCTTTTAGTTGAATTTAAACTTATGTTTTTTTTTTCAATACTGATAAAATGATCACCACCATAATGAGAGGAAAAAGATGTGTAAAACGAGGCATCTAAGACAATTGACAATACCATTACGGTTATATCATGCAGCATAGAGAGACAAGTTTTGCTTAGCATGTTCTTGTCACTGTGAACATTATTACGTGCAAGTTGCGTAGCTCTAAATTGAAATCTTCGTGGGAAAAATGGCCATCAAGCGTTGCGAGTAGGGACAGACGGTACTGTTCGGCTGCTGCTATCAGAGCGCAATAGCTGTTTATCTCGAAACCCTATTGGCTGGCGCTAGCGATATACTAGCAAATTTGAACGTAGGGGAGAGTGCCCACCAGCGAACACCCCTTTTGAAGAAAAAACGCCTAGTGGCTTTGTGTTTTGTCCTGGAGATCCGAAACTTCGTCTGGAAATTGCTTAATATTATACTAAGGAATAGCCATAAGCAAATTTAATTATATCAATGCCAAATATGAGTTATAAGCACATTTCAATTAATGGACCAAACTGTTCAATGGTGGGCATGGGTATCCTTCAGTGAACAGGGGAGGTGCCACCAGTGAACAGGGGGACTCAACCAGAGAATAGGGGGCCTCCATCGTGAATAGGTGGGCAGTGGGGTTTATTTTTGATGCTCACTTGATGCTTGTTGACAATCCATTAACACTTGACACTGTATTATTTCTGTGACACACGACAATAATAAAACAACAATTCTTACAAATATATGCCAAGTTCAAGAAACGTTATCTACCAAAATGTCTTCACACACGTCCAATAATTTGAGACGTTCAGCAACATAAAAGTAACGTTGACATAGTAACCTAAAATTAACACTATTCTGGAAAATATTGTCTTTGGAACGTTCCGGCACAGCACACGGCACTCAACATTGTATGCTGTTACGAGAGAGGGTCCTCATAGAACGTGAGGATTTCCTTGGTCCTGGCCGTGGAGCCTTTTGTAGAGTTAGTCAGCTTAACCAATATATCTCCTGCATTCACAGTCAAAAAATTAAGGCTTTCCGGAAGGAAAATCCACCAGTGAACAGGTGTTCACTGGTGGGAGCCCACCCCTGTTCACTGGTGGGCATTCAACATAATTGTTAAAGCTCAAATTTTAGGGGGACAAATTAAACGGCTCTTGAAAATTATGAAATTCACATCATTCAATGGACATCGCAAAAGGTGTCACTAAAGTCAATTTTACTAAATATACAAATGCAAAGTTTCTGAAAAGCAAAACAAACTCATCAAACATAAGACGGCAAACGCAACAATTAACTGTTTGCATCCTGAGCGAAACAACTGAGAGCAGCTGTTGCTGTAAACAACGTTAAACATCATCGTTAAGTGTCAGCTACCACCACTGACATCGATGAAAGTATCACATTACTAATATAGGCTGGAGGGGCACCTGTTCACTGTAGGCACCATGTTCGCTGGTGGACACTCTCCCCTACATATATTTCGATATTAGCAGTGCTGCTAGTAGTGGTAAGCCCCCTGGAGTCTACCCGAAAACTGTTCTCTCCCAGAAAGTTCCCGGGGACTTAGAAATATCCCAGCAACTAGGGTGAATCTGGAGAAATGAGATCATCGTTCAACTCAGCAAATTATGTTCTATAGACCAGTGTTAATAGCCCAAAATAAGCGATATAAGTAGGCACACTCCCTAAGGTCAAACGAAAACTGAAGGCAACTCCCATTCACTCGTAATGTTAAAGACAATTCAACCTCGGATAGAGGCTAACGCCTTGTCGCTCTGAGTCCCGCCTCGACCCCCCACCACTCGCAACTGACTGGTCACAGGATCACACAGCACCGAGCTCAAACGTCGGTCAGCACGGGAGCTTAAGCTCTGACGTTTCAGAGCATATTAGCTTCCAACATCTCAAGATAGTCTATTGCCACATATTAAATTCCAGACTCGAGTTTAACATTACAAGTGAATGGAAAGTGTCCAACATTTTCGTTTGACATTCAAAAACCTTAGATAAAAATTGTCACAGGGTCTGAATCGTTAATTGGGAGAAAATCGTCCATGCCAGTTGGTGCCTTCAAAATTTGTCGCAAAAAAGTGTCCCAGAAGGACTGCCGCTCACAGTAAGTTCAAACAAATGTATCGAAAGATATAAAGGACCGAAACTTGAGCCAAAATGCAGGCGCAGATCCAGGATTTTGGTCGAGGGGGGGGGGCGCCACAAACAAAAAGTTGCGCCCTCCGGGCGCGCCATGGGCGCGACCAAGCTCAGGGGGAGGGGGCGCCCCCGCCCCTGGAGCCGCGCCTGAAATGTGTATCAACAGAAAACCCAGACACGGTCAAATTAGGAAACATAGTAGGATGAACGCTGCCGATAAATGATTCAAGTTTAGTTACCACTTGTGTTTCACTACTTAGCATAGACATCTCTGAAGCAGGAAAGTGTCCTCATACCTCATCCAGTGCGGTAAGATCTTCCCAGTATTTCATTTCTTCAAAGGTTATCTCGGAAACCTCGCAGCCGTTCTCCCCGGAACAGTGAGTGATAATACCCTGGCGCAGATCAGAGGCCGATCTTATAAAAAAATCGAGCCACCGGCTCGATTTTAAGAATGGTCGCAGGACGGAAAATTTCCTATGTTTGGGCATAATGTAGGATAAAATCATAGTATTTGGCTTAGGTGCTGCAAATATGAGTCGTTATTTCGACGCTAAACATCTCCTACGCCGAGTTCTGAGCACATTCTTTTAAAAAAGCGAGCCAGCGGCTCGATTTTTTTTTATAAGAACGGCTTCAGAAGCCAACCATCAGGATGCAACGAACTCCTCCAACGCACACTTGAGCTCTCCACTATGGCAATGAACGTAACATTCTACACAAGCTTCAGCTCTCTGTTACGTGCTTCATTCAACAGTGTCCCCGTCCTAGCTGCCCATTCCGCTGTAGCACTCGAAGCAGACATGTGTGCTCAGTGTGTAATGGTCCATGCACGGCACGTCATCAGCACCCGTCAGACAGCAGCCGACAAACATGTTTTTTGTCAGTGGTGCGCGGACACCAGCTGTTCAGCCGACGGGACTCGGACGCAGACGGAAGTCACGCAGACGGAAACAGCAGCAGCATCGCAGACCATGTTGCATTCAGCCCCGATGATACGGTGGTGCATACTAGAAAGCTGGATGGCTTGGCTTTGCCGACCACTCATCGCTGAATACAGCTCTCCGATATGTTGCCAAATCTGCTGGCGATTCCGGGTGATCGAAGATGAAACAAACGATTCCGGGTGATCGAAGATGAAACAATGTTATCGAAAATGGAGGACGTCCAGCGGCCATGTTGTTTACACGTGTTGTATAATGAAGTACACATCGCAGAAAAAAAAGACAAAAGGGAATCGCTTGTCGACAGAAGGAAGTCCAGTGGACAAGTTGCAGGTTGTTAGAGGCTAATATTTGCAAAATAATCATACAAAATATGCTGATGAATGTGATGGACCCTAATTTGCATTCAATTGTTTATTTTTTAATTCATTTTTTCGCAAGATATTTGTATTTAAATGCTGATAATTATATAAAGTGCTTGTTGTGACGTCAGGTGGCAATAGTGACCTGACAGCCACCACGAAAGGAGGACGTTTCCTCCGTTTCCCGTGGAAAATATAGATGGTTAAGCGTCTTCCCATTATTTTATATCCACACTGCACTTCTCAGAATTGAATGTGCATATTTATTTTGTACGCATTCGAAACACCAGCAGCCATCTTTATATTCCCCACTGCAGCATATGTTCCGGATAGCCTCCGTTTCGGTTGAGGCACAGCCCTGCCCTACGCATCAGATTCACCACTGCTTACTACGGGCATATGTCGGTGGGTTTTTGTGTATTTGTGTATTAAGGATGGAACAACCACAGGCCCGGGGCCCAATTACGGCTGAAGTCAAATATAAAAAATGGGTATGGCCCGCACTGCAGCTTCCACGGCTCTCTTAAAGGGAATATAGCACCTTGGGAAAAGTATGTAGAATGATGGAGAAGAATGCCCTGATTACGGTCCTGGCATTCATTTTTGCGAAAAAGTCAGAATTTGGTAATTTGAAAAAATTAGTAATATGTTTACATGTTGACGTCACACCAATAATTGCGTCACCAAAGCGAGGTTGTGTCGTCCAAGGAGGCATCAACGGCAAACTTTGCGGCCGCCCAGTGACAGTGGCTGTGCCGGCACGCACGATGGGTGCAACCGGTAGGCGTTGAAACGCGGACTGGCGGGTCGACCGGCGCTTCGCTCGCGCCGGGTACGACGGGGGGCACGCATACGTGAACCCACTAGTGTGCCGAGCGCCTGACCGACCGCGGTGGCGGTCGGGGCGGCCGGCAAGGTAACTGAAATACTGGGCGGACGGGTCAAAAAGCGAAGGTGCGGTTGGCAATCACAGTGGAGTAACTACTGATGACGTATGCGGAAACGTCACGGGGATTTGTGACGTTGAAAATATGGAACCACATATGACCAACGGTTTTGCGTTGAAACTCAGCAAACTAGGCGCTTTGGAGGGAAAATTCGGATTTGGGGTTTCTCAGCACACCCGACAATCTGGCTATCTCAGTTAAAAACTAATGTTAAAGGTGCTATATTCCCTTTAAGTTGCTTCCTGGTCTTGAGATCGTTCTTATTAAACATCTGTTATTTCAAGTGCAGTAGACGCCGCTTATTAACCCCACAGTTAAAACGCCCAGCCGCTTATTACGCCCAAGTTGATGCGGTACAGAATTCCCTGTACAAAAGTATAGGCAGAAACTTCGCTTGTAACGCCCACACTTCGGTTATAAGGCCCAGTTCAGCACGCGCTAAGTCATCATGTTGCCCACTCCTTCCGGCTCTACATGTGTACAAGCGGCCGCGGTGCCGCCGTTTTTGCTCTGTGTCATGCCTCAGTCCGGACATGACACTCCGGAACGATGAGCATGCGTATATCGGCCCGGAGGTGTCTCGGGGGATTTACCGCCGGCGCCGGANTTGCAAACGCACTAGGAAAGTCTAGGGCGTTTGCAAACGCCCGGATTTCTCATACGCCCTGTAACATGTATAAAGCACGGAACGTTGCGTCATTCGGGAGACTGAGACATGGGTAAGGTAGGCATGTTGTAGTCTATGTTTATTGTGATATTAAATCGCGTCCATTATGCTCCTATTTAATGGAACACATAATATTTGATGCGAGAATATCGTGACAGAGCAAAGTTAGGTAGTGCCTAAAGCATAGCGTCAAGCCTTATTGTTTTAAAGACTGAGACAATAGATATTGGATTAATGAGCCCGAGAAGGTTCAGTAGCGATGCATTAATGTCGCTTCTTATTGTAAAACCAATTAATATGCCTTTGTAATATATTGACTGAATATGATAATTATAACGTCTAAAAGCATCATCATAATAATTTCGCGGCATTGTATATATGCTGGTCTTTCACTGCACTTGCATTATACAAATCACTTAATTGTAGCTCCCTCTGAATTTGGCTTTCAACCAAACATAATGAAATTGCTAAGTGCCCAATGAGTTAATGACCACTTGTCATGCATCACTGTCTTAGTTCCGCTCTTATTTAGCAAATTACATCGGCCGGGAGCAAGATGTTGGCAAAGTCGTGGGTCGGCTTATACCGACTAAAATTGCACCGCTACTGTATTTCTCGTTTTATAATAAGCCCGTTGTTCGTTTGAAAGAGGCTTAACAAATGTGAACCCTTTTCAAAGTAGAATGTTAATCAACGTGGCCCATTCAAGACTGTCATACACGACATAAACCTAGATGCCATCTTGCACAATTTACTTAAGTGAAGTGAGGTTCAACAAGACAAAAATATATGTTGTAAGCTAAAGCTGAATCGGAGCTGATTTAAAACCGCCGCCTTGCGATGAACTCCGCCGTTTGACAGGCTGAGCCGCGCCGCACCACAACGCTGCACCAGGGCGTAGCCCAAGGGGGTGTGCTTTTGGGGGGCCTAAAGCACCCCCCCCCGTTGCGGCTCAGAGGGACCATTTTCGGGTCTGAAAGGGACCCATCGTGGACTCAGAAAGGGACCTATTTAGGCCTGATTAACCCTATTTAGCCTCATAAATTGAGCATCTCAGGTCCAGAAAAGACTCATCTCAGCTCTCAGGCCCCATAAGTGTCCATCTTAATTCCGTTGCGGGCCCATCTTGGGCTCAGACTGAGATGCTCACTTTCAAAGCCTAAAATGGACCCTCTCCAGACCAGGGACGGCCCTTTCTGAGTTTACGATGGGCCCTTTCAAAACCTGAGAAAGGCCCATTCTGAGCTTAAGATATGCCCATTCACGGCCTAAAATGTGTCCTTTCCAGACATGAGTCTCGAAAAGGCCCATCTTAGGCTGTGAATGGGCTTGGCTTAAGCTCGGAATGAGCCCATCTCAGGTTTTGAAAGGGCTCATCATAAACTCAGAAAGAGTCCGTCTCAGGTCTAAAAGGCTCCATTTTAGGCTTTGAAAGTCAGCATCTCAGTTCCGGAAGAGACCCATGTCTGCTCTTATGCCAGGTAAGGGCCCATCTCAGATCCAGAGAAGGTCCGTATAATGTTTACCTGAAATGAACTTTTTGGGTTCTGGAGAGAACTGGAAAGCTAAAAAGGACCGTTTAGGCAAATTCGACACAGAAATGCCCTAGGACTGGTTAGGGCTCATCTTACCCTTAACACAGAAATAGCATGATCAATGATGGCTCATATGCAGTGGTAGGGGCGCAGCCTATTGGCAAGGGGACAATAGGTGAGCCCCCTATGACCCGTAAGGGTCACATGGGGGCCACCGTGATTGGCCCAGATACCATTTGCATTAGCTAAATTGCTTTAAAAAAGATGATCCCTAAAACCAGGCGTGGTACATGTCATACATACATGTCACTCTGGCACATGTCAAGAGCCCTCAGAGACATTGAAGGGATTTCGGGATCTCGAAGCATACCCATGGGCAAGAGGGCATGTCCGGGAAACAATTGAACCCACTCAGGGGCCCCCAAAAATACCCAGGGCCTCTCGAGCATGTCCAGGGGCCCACTGAGCTCACTTAGGAGCCCCAAAACCTGTCCAGGGCCTCTCGAGCATGTCCAGGGGCCCACTGAGCTCACTTAGGAGCCCCAAAACCTGTCCAGGGTCCTCTCTGCATGTCGCAAGGGGCCCCACTGGCTCACTTGGAGCCCCAAAAACCTGTCCAGGGTCTCTCATGCATGTCCAGGGGCCCACTGAGCTTCACTCTAGGAGCCCCAAAAACCTGTCAGGGTCCTCTCATGCATTGTCCCAGGGCCCACTGAGGCACTTAGGACCCAAAACCTGTCCAGGGTCCTCTCATGCATGTCCAGGGGCCCACTGAGCTCACTTAGGAGCCCAAAAACCTGTCCAGGGTCCTCTCATGCATGTCCGGGGTCGAGTCCTCCCACTACCCAGGGGCCATTAGCGTCTATTCGGGGGCCTCTCGAAATTGACCTGGAGCTTATTGAGTCTGTTCGACAAAGCAGCCAGCTCAGTCCCTTGCCAGGTCGGAAGGGCCCCCTAGAAGGCTGGTAGCCCCTGGACAGACCAGAGGGCCCCTGGAAAGTTAAAAGTGCCACTGTGCAGATCGGAGCGACCCCTGACCAAACCGAAAGGGACCAGACCGAACGGGACCGGACCGCAATGGTATCAGTAGCGCAACAACGAATAATATCACAAACATCTTGTGTATGGTCGTTATTATGAAATGTAATTATGATTGCAACACAATAAACATACATAACATTTGCAATATTATTTAAATGTAATTATTGTAATTATTATGTAATATAATAATTAAGGTCATTGTGATGTAATGTTATTATTATTGCAATGTAATACACATGCATGTTATTTGTAATATTATATAAATGTAATTATTGTAATTTGTATATATGATATGTGTAATATATTAATTTGTATATAGCGGAGAGTATCCGTTATGATATTTCTATTTCGCAATCCAACCCAGCGGCATTACAGATGCGCCATCTACCGTTGAATAGTTTATATCGGTCATTGACGGCAAATCACAAGGTGCTGTATTTGTTCTGTATCACTCCGGCACTGTCCCACTGTCGTCAATCTATTGTCCAATCAGCTCGTAGATGTCGCGCATGGTAACGCGGACGCACACCACAATCTTCTCTACTTCCTCTCCTTCGTACGCACACTTCATTCACCCCGTCGTCCGTCCATGCCGCGTGCCAACTGTGTCTTCCACTCCTCTTGAGCTCCCGAGCTACGGTAACATGATTTCGGCTCGGTATTTCGTGAGGCTCTCGGTGATGAAGATGTTGTTTGATGTGCTTGTAGAGGTGGTTCTAGTTTTTCCTGAACGGGTTTCTAGCTGCTGCTCCTCCGTACGGGTCGAGTTGGTCTGGGTGAATTGGCGGCGTGCCGCCCACAGCTTTTTCCGATGGATTATCATCAATGCGTCGGAAGGGCATTGCAAAGGTCGGAAAGACCCCTAGACGATTCGAAGAGTCTCTGAGCCTTTTAACAGTAGTATGTCAGTTGTCCAGGAAATACAACCCTTGGTGCCGCTCCGTGACACAATTTAACTACAAATTATATTATATCATCTGGGATTTTTAGAGGTCCGTACAATACGCAATGTGACGCATTGATAAGAATCCAGAGCATAGGACTTGAATTTTCGCACCGCGAACTCAAGGTCTTCAGGAGCCTATAAAATATTCGAAGTTAGTTTTATAGTTAATTCCAAACTTATGTCACTAGATCCAAAGTTGATATGGCAGTTTGCTAACTCCAGCTTCTAAAAGCTGGTGTGGCTCATGCCATACCTGTCATACTGCATTATTCATAATTGTAGCGTGCTTCCTAATCCGTTTCGTTTGTCCCTTTCAACGCTTGGGAAGTGTTTTTTTGGGGAGGCTGCGCGTCCCGGACGAAATCCTTGATACGTGCCTGACTCATGGATTTATCAAAGGGTTCTTAGAGTCTTGGTCCAATCTAGTTCATTCAAAGTTGAAATACAAATAAAAGGGGGTCTAACAAAATAAAGTGGACGAAATCCACTGACTTTTTCATATCCAGGGTTCATTGGGGCACCATGAATGGCTAGCTCCTCTTTCTTAAGCTATGCCTGCACCCCTGTGTGGAGTGGAACTAAACAAATTCACGTTATTTTGTGGGGGCGGGGGCCCATCAGCCAATGCTAAAGGGCCCACTTTGGTTAGCATCCCCCGTCGCAAAATCCTGGCTGCGCCCCTGCGTTTCCTTAGGTCCCCCAACGACTGCGGACGGTTCGCCTGGCTCGCTGGCTTCATCTGACCTTGCATGCGGCCGCAGTCACCGGCTGAATGTCATCCCTGTCATCTGTGGCTCATGCCTCCAATGCGTTCAACTCGCCAACTAACATTGAACTTCAACCTCCTGCCGAAATATGCACCGCACTCGGAGACAAACTGTCCCAAACGAACGACGAACGTCTCGGACAGGCAATAGCTCCCGGAGGCGTGTGGGCCGCCGTGATGCCGGCTGAGTCCGCTTCACCTCACCGTTACAAACGACATCCGCTCAGCTGTGTTATGATATTGCCGGCGACTCGAGTGCTATCGCCGTCGCGGGCCTCCCCGGCCGATCTGCGGAAGGGTTCGGCGCGGAGGCGTCTCTGACGGCAGCGAGCGCGTCTCAGGTGCCGGTCCGCCGGGACGCATTACACCTCAGGGAGCGAGGCTGAGAGGTAGACACGTGTATTATTCTCGCGGAGATGGCTGCATTTGTCTTGAGTGTGCCACTCTTTTGCTGCAGCCAAGGCGTCATCAAGAATAATCTGTCTCCATTGTCATGCAATCAAGAAGTTTCATTAAATCAAATTAGGCATTTACATTGCATGAAGTAGAGTAACGCCTAGGCTAGAAGCAATCTTAGTCTTGTCAGTACACAGTGAGAATAATTTGCTTTTAACGTAATTACTGGTATGACGTCGCGACTGAGCAGACTTTTACGAGGATCACACATGCATTTGTCTTCAGTAGTTTTGCATTCGACTCATGCGCTTAACCAGCGCCGTTCGGCGTCACCTTCCTCGAGCCAGGGGGGTGTTTCGACACCCCCTTCTAACTCGGCTTCTATAGGACCTAGATATAAACCAAAAATACCATTCGAGAGCTCCTCAAAAGGGATGTAGAAACTATTTTTGATGAAAAAATTGCTCAGGTCAATATTAGGGTCACCAGAGGTCATCAAAGGCCAGATTTCCAGATTTAGAACATAGCTCCAGATAACCCCAATTATATCGGAAACTATGATAGCTAGGAGCAAACGGGGAAAAAAACAATCGAAGGCTATAGATAGATAGATAGATGATGTATTCAGATCCTCCACAAAGTGGATTTTATGGTGTCCACGTCAATATACATACAAAACAACCCTAGGTCAGATCTACACTAATTGAACACAAGCACTGGAAAATGCACTGAATGATATATAACACATTGATTAGAAAAACTCAGGATGTACGAGTTGGTTCTCGAACGAGGCCCGGATTAGAGAAAAGAATAACGCACATGATAAAATGAATAGCAGAGCATAAAACGCGCAAATCGTCACGGTCAGGGGACATGATAACGAGCATAGAAGGCTGGCCAGTCTGACGTCAGCCACCCAATCATATTGTGCTCAGAATCAACGTGCTGTTCCAGTTTCTAGCCGTCTCTGAGGCGGACGGAAAACTGGTGCGCGAATTCGGATCCCGTACTCGAGAACAGCCCTCGCAGCTGGCCTACTCTGCGGGGGTCGCTCGAGGGTACTGCGAAGGAGCACCTCGGGGCCGGATTGTGCAGCCGCGAATATATCCAGTTCCCGTCGCAGAATCCCGACGCCATCTGACGCTGACCAAGAAGGCGGCAAGCACCATCGAGAGATGCATGATTCAATAGGTAGCAGAATCATTAATAGGGTCGGTTCCCAATGCATCAGCTCCAGAAGCACTGGGGTCACGTGTTCTTCTGTCGGGCCCAGTCCGGTCACAATCACGAGCTATCACGAAGCCTAATGGCTTTCTGGACACGTTTTTTACTGCTCCCACCAGTACCTTTGCGTGCCCGCTCACAGCTACACGCCACACAACTGATACAGATACCCCGGCCACAATGTTGCGGAAGACAAGTGCTTCATAAACAAGCATCGTTTTGGGTGTCACTGGGCACTCTGTGACGCATCCTAGCCAGGCCCACCAAGACCATATAGCAGCGCTGAACGACTGAAGAAACGTGCTTTTCCCATGTCAGATGAGAGTCGATGGTGACGCCCAGGACCTTGACACTGGAAGACGTTAGGGTCCAAAACGGACATAACGTAAGTGACGCCACCGCCGCAACTACCGGTAGGAATCTGAACTAACGTGTTTATCCCATTGGCCGGCCGGGCAGGGACGGCCGACGTGGGGCCGGGCACGTTTTCGCCACCAGAATTCTAGACTTCTAGCGCGAAACATATTTAATAGTACATCTTTAAATGTGAATTGCTAGTAAACGTTTACAGGTAATTTAATTGTCTACACACATGAAACAAGTCAATTACCAGATTGCTGTAGCAAGGTCGTCGGAATCAAATTGAGTGAATATAAACCTACCAGGAATTTCGTTAAGCAAAACCCCATTAGAGAGGCGCCATCACTGCTCGAACCGCTAGCCCAACCAAACCAATTGCAAGGCAAGGATACACAATATAAGTCGCTACAATGTTTTCTTTTTAAATAAATAATTTGTACGGGCTATATATGATGGTACCACATTACATTTTTCATGCAATATTGTACGATCCGTCCACCTTTTTCTGAATAAACGGGGATGGAGACGCACGTATCAAATAATCCATGATACTGAAATGGTAACCATTAAATAGCCTACAATAATTATTATCTAGAAAAAATGACCGCACACATCTTTATTAGATAACTCCTATCCTCTAACAAATATGGTCTGGATTAATGAGACTAGCGTTCCGAGCAGTGAATTAAGGAGCATACTCTAATGGGCTAAATGGCTACATATAAACATAATGAACAAATTCGTAAGTATGAGTTTAGTATCACACATCAAATAACTGCACCGACACTCTTATACACGCCACTCTGGAAATAGACTTGTGACCCCATTGAGTAGACAATTAAATTATCATGTAAACGTTTATAGCAAATTCACATTTAAAGATGTACACTTTAAATATGTCGAGCCATAGCACAGTCACAAATCCATAGTGCCGAAAATTGCCCGGTCCATCTCGAGGCCCTCGCCCGCCCGCGCATGGATACAACAGCTTATGATCATCAGATATCCTACCGAGTAAAGTCGCAGGCGGAGAGTGGCGCCACTTACTTTCATTCCCGATTTTGGACGCAATAACGAAGGGTATTGTCGCTTCCAGAATGGACTGAAAAGTTAGTGTTCGTTTTTTTCGAGCACGCGGATTTGAGAAATGATCATTCGGTTTTGGACGGGGTTTTATTTTCAGCCTGTTCTTGAGTAGATCCATTTGAATGCGATAGAGACGATTGAAATTTCCACTCGCTTAGTTTTTGAGGCCTGCAATGTTTGATGGTGCATCAGTTGTCCAAGGAAACTGGGCGCTCTCAGCGTCAAGAAATCACCACATCTGGCCCGTCGGCCAGGTCGTAGCGTATAATCGTTCTGCTGCAATACATGAGGAATACACTGGGCCAGATCAACAGGACGCCCTACGAAATATACCAAAACAATACACAACCGTGAGTTACTAAATAAACCCGAGTGCTAATGATGTGAATCGACCCGACCCACTTTACAGCCACCTGCGTACGCCCTGGAGCCAGTCAGCGAACCAGTCGACCGGATGCCCATACAATATCCGTATGACCCTTGTCCGCAAACGAGCCACGAGCTCACCGACCCCTGTCAAAAGCCACATTACGACGTGTCGAAGCGCGTGACGAACAGTGACGTACAAAATAAGAGCACCTCTGTCGAATCTGTCTGTAGCGTACACGACACGCGTCGAGCACAGCCGCCTCCGTGGACAGACCAGGCGAAAACCATAATCTGCTGCGATGGAGCAAGAATCACTTGACTCGTGAGATATGAAATCAGCTGGGAACAGCTTACACGCTGACACAGGCTTGGCTACCAAGGAATGACTTGAAATTGAGTCTGATAGTTATGGGATCACTTTTGTCACCACAATAATCCATTAACAGTGGATAAACGATAGCGAGCTTTCCACTCCAAAGGCATGTCACAGTTCACTATGCACGAGTTGAAATGAGTGATACGAGGAGATGTGGCTCACACCACGGCCACGTCAGCTCAGCTCTCAGATGGTCGATGCCGTCCTGGACCGCAGGCATGAGACCGCCCATAGCGCCGGCAGCGCAGACAGACGTTGGAAGTGCGGCCCGTCCCGCGATGCGTACGCGCCCCTACCACGCCGCGGCGGGCGTGGCGGCAGCGGCTCTCCAAGTCGTCGGCAGCTGCCAGGGAGTGGTGCACAGCGGAGACACCACC
This sequence comes from Semibalanus balanoides, assembly GCA_014673585.1. Classification (NCBI taxonomy): domain Eukaryota; kingdom Metazoa; phylum Arthropoda; class Thecostraca; order Balanomorpha; family Balanidae; genus Semibalanus; species Semibalanus balanoides. Next base: position 35,629 of record VOPJ01011459.1, read on the forward strand.
GTAGGACGAAGAAGCTGATTCGAGAAACGGTCCGCACCAGTCCGAGTTGCAGGTCCATGTCACGCTGTAAAACTCATGGGTTCGGCTTTCCTGACTGACACGAAGAAACTGTCGATAGTCGCGCCACACGTCTGCGACCAATTAGAGTGTTTGAAAGAAGTCTGGAATAAGCAATGAGAAGGCCCTGGTTTAAGACACAGCACCTCTGCCGGAGCTTCCGCGCGCCTCAACAATAAAACATGACTAGGAACTCACCCCTCAGTGACCATACAAGCGGCGCTGCACAACTCTGTCAATTGCGGCCTGGTTGTGACCCAGCCATGCCATCCTTCAATCGTCTATCATTATGACTCCACCGGCGTACGGTCTGCTGCTATCAATGTGAATTGATCCTCAATGGCATCGTGGCTTGTTGATGATGGGTCCCATGCTGCTGATGAGCTGTCCACTTGTCAGTGCCGTGCAGGGGCCATACAAGCTGGTACTTCCAGTAGCTCTGGAGCAATCTCGAGGCAACACAGCAGCATACGGCATTCGAATGTTCCGAGTGACTTCGGCCACACGTATATTTTCCCTGAACCACCCAGTGCTGCCGTTTTGAACGGACCCGAGACGGAAGGCATGATGAGGTCGCTGATCGTGATATTGTACGGGCACAACTCCGCGCAGATCGGCCGTTTAGCTCGGGTCTGTTGGTGATCAGAGTGGTCGATCAGTTGAACCGGTTCAGTCCCGGGATGGGTCGGTCTTTGTGATCGAGCTCTTCAGCGATAGAGTCGTCGCTCGTTGGGGGTAATAAGACGTCACTCCATGGCTATGTCCAGGTCGAGTACGTCAAAAGTTGCTGTCGCCGAGAAGGAAGAATGGGCGTCTCAGAGAGCGTCCCGACGTGAGTCAGTTGGCTGTGCAGATCTGCAATGGCAGGGTCAGCTGGCCCGATGGAGGTCGGTAGACGACGCCAACGATGATGGGTGACTCTACAGATGAATTTGTAGCACAGTAAGACGATCCAGAGATGAACTGGCCGCAGGAACACGCAGCTGCTCCAACGTTCATAGTGCTGCGGTGGAAAAAAAAAAAAATGATAGGCGCACTCCACCCGTCCGACTTTTTGGTCGTCTGTCTGTCCTTGCTGATGAACGTCAGCCCGAAAAACAGCATCGGGTGGTCGACAGACGTCGTCCAGCCCACGTCTCTCCGAGACAAGAGTATTGTCGAGTCGCTCCGCCATTCCCCAAAGCCCAGGTGTTAACTTCGTCCAGATGTCTGTGAGAGAGCGCACATTTAAGTGGCCTATTTTCAGGGTGCTGGACTTGGCAGCTGCGGCTCTGGTTTCAGCTTGTTTCGTCTGTCGCAGAGTCAGGCGGGTCGGCCGCGACAGGTAACGTTCGGGTGTCTCCCGTGGCGAAGGATCCCGTCTTGCATGGTCTTCCCACGCCTTGACGTGTTCTGTAGGTCTCTCCGACACTCGAACTGGGATTCGGTGATGCGTCGTACACTCGCTGTACTCTTGGCGCGGTTTGTGAAGTCCAAAGTAGTCGCAGCAGCGCCAGCGCCGCATCCGCCGGTCGGCCCGCGGCGGCAGTGCGAAGCTGCAGTAGCGAGTCTTCTCGTATAGATGTCGCTCCCTGCATGCCGCTCGCGACCCAGATAGGTCGGACCGCCGCCAGGCCGATCCGTCCTGCAGGACAGTCCGGACTGCTCAGCCCGAGCCCGGTGCCACACCACCCGCACCAGCACGAGGTCAGGCAGGCGGTGGCTGTGACGTCAGAGGCAGCACGGAGTCCGACAGATACCCGACACGGCGGGCTCAGCAGCGGTCGCGCCGAATTTCAACGACGAACTCGGTTTTTTCGTGGTTGTTTGTTTGTGTCGCTCGGTTCGACACCACTTGGTTGATGTCGCGGGTCAAGTCGGTGTCGGCGCTGTTTTTTTTTCCTGCAGGCGACGCCCGCTCTCCTCCCCGTTTGCGCCTTGTGTCGCCCCTGGCCCGACAGCCGCCAAGGCGTCAGCAGGGCGAAACGGGCCGCGTATGCAGCGGCGCGTCAGGTACGTTTCAGGCGTTTCCCGGGTGGTCCTTGCTCGCCGTTACCCCCACCACTCAACGGTTGGGCGCCGCCACTTGTGCCGCTCCACGCGTTCGGCAGCTGACACGTAGTGCCGGTGTCCGCCGCTAGGCGATGAGTTCCACCGCCTGCGCAGTCGGTAGACCGGAGTGTGGCGTTCGGGCGGAATTGGTGCAGAAGCACCCGTTAGAACCTCTCGTGGAAACCGGTAGAAGGTGGTCCACGAGGCGTGGGCGCTTCGCCATGGTAGTAGACGCGGCATCCTTAACCATGTAAACAATGTTAAAGAACACAAAGTTAAGCCGCGCCGGGCAGCATCTGCACGTAATTGCTGCACTAGGTGATGAAGAAATGACTTAGCTATGTAATGAGCCTACTTGATCGAAACACTGACTATTCTAAACGTCTTAAATCGGGCGTAAACACGGAGCACTCGACTGGGCGGCCGCCGTAGTCAGGCGCCACCTATAGAAACTATATAAATTTGAATTAGAAATAGAAAATTAGTCAGGCGCCACACTATAGAAATTTGCAATCGCCAACATGTCCCCAAATTTGAACTCAGGTCAACAGTTAGGACTCCAGAGGTCATCAAAAGTCAAAAAACTATTTTTAGCCAAAACTGTTTTCAAGCATAACTGCTTACTTAACCCGCGCACTGCAGGGGGTTCGCGCCGAACACGAACTACAGGGGGGGGGGGTGATTTCCGGCCCCCCCCGTGAGATCTTCAAAACTACTCAACGTAGCGACAAGCGGAAAACGGCATTGGATAGCTCTAGGCAAGCTCTATCGAAAGTATTCCAGTCTTTTCTTGGATTCAGGTCACAATTGAGGTCCACCAGTGGTCACCAAAGGTCAGATTTTCCGGTTTTAAGAACTCTTTTAGGACATATTTTCCAGAAACCCCCAAATTATCTCGGAAAACTAGATAGCTAGAAGAGCAAACGATTAAAGAAGCAAATCGATAGATATTGCATTTTTTCAATTCGCATCCATGTCCAAAAATTGAAGCTCCAGATCAATAAGTTTAGGCTCCAGAGGTCAATGAAAGGTCAAAACATACCTTTTTTGCAAAAACATTTTTTCGTGAAAGCAGTACCTAAGAAAGTGGATAAAATCATTTTGGACGCCATCGTTTTTGTCTCATTTTGATGCGTCTTTGAAAAATATTTACGGTGAACCTATGTAAGGGTCAACCTCCAAAGTTAGACCTCAGGTCAAGGTTCATTTGGTGACCCAGGCTAGGTCCATGTTGCATATGGGGCAACGCGCCAGACGGACGAACACATGGTGTGCAACTAATCGTCTCTATCTCTTTTCTATCAAGGTTATTAGCAAGTCATTGCTTGATGACCTCAGGATGACCTCATATGACTTTGTATAAAATCACTAAGCAACAATTTGCACTGACATTTAGAAATGAAAGATAAAATAGCATGATTCTGAAAGAATATAGCCTGATCCAAGTGCATATTTTTTCTGAAAAAAGGGGGAAGCCATTTGTTTATTTTCCCATTCACTATAATTGGGGAGGTCAGAAATTGACCTGACCTTTGGTCACCGATACGATAAAATCCGAGATAAACGAATTGTAGGTACGATATCTTATGAAAATCCTGCAAGTTTCAACTTTCGAAAAAGACTGTGAACTTTTGGCCGAACGAAACATTTCTTGAAGGGAGGTCACTTGACATGGACTTGTGACCTGACCTGAGATGACCTCAAGTCAAAACTTTTCCAAAGTGTGTGTAATTGATGCCCAAACAGGTGTACAAAATTTAGCGTCGCTGCGCGACGCCGTTTTTCCGCTAATTCTGAAAAACCTGAGGGGGGCGGAAATCACCCCCCCCCCTGCAGTGCGCGGGTTAATTGAGATACGGAAGTAATTGTGACACCATCGTGTTTGTTCCGTGAAGGCGCTTTGAATCATGTTAATGATTACCAGGTTAAGTCAACTTAGAAATGTAACCTCAGTTCAAGATCAAGTGGTGACTCAATAAGGTCATGTTGCACATTGGGAGACGTGTCTCGACGAGACAAACACATTGGTGTGGTTGTCACTTCTATGTCTTTGTTTTATTGAGAGTTATTGACAAAAAGGTGTTGGTGGCCTCGGATGACCTCGGCTGGCCCTGTAGGGACAACAGAACAAATACTGCACCTTGGTCTTCAAGAATGGCCTAAGATAACATGATACAGAAGGAACTGGGCTGATATCAAGTGTATCCTCAGAATGTAAAGCATATGAATATTTCCCCATTGACTTATAATGGAGAGTTCAAGAGATTGACCTGATCTTTGGTCACCGATACAAAAAATCCGTGATATAAAAACTTTAGGTAGTCATGCTCTTATGAAATCCTGTAAGTACGAAACCGATCCGCCAAAAAACTGTGGCTTTGGTGGGACCGCAAACTTTTTTGGAGGTGGGGTTACATGACCTCGCCTGGTGACCTGACCTGACATGACCTATTGTCAAAAATAGCCAAAGCTGTATAAAATATGAATGAACAGGTACTGAAAATTTGTCTACGCTACGCGCCGCCGTTTTCCCGGTATTTACGAAAAACCTGAGGGGGTGTCTAAACACACCCGGCCCGGCGCGGGCTAAACAGAAGTAAAACTGATCTTTCACTCCGTATCAGTGATAGCGCAATGGGAAAGCATTTGTTGCTTGCAACCTTTTTAGGCTAAAACCAACAAATAATAATCATTCCTTTGGCAGATTTCTTATGTTACCGCTGATTTCAATTGAAGAAAATATATGTCTACAATTTGATATACTTTACAAAGTGTACTGCAATGCATTATTGCATGTATTATTTGGTCACCAATGGGTAATGTATTTGCCGTCAAAATAAAACAAACAAAAGATGTAGGTATGTCGTACTCAAACGAAAGACGTTTGACGACGACACGGGATATCTTACCGTTTGATATNCTCGGTCGGGAAAAACTTCATTAATGCTGGGAAATCAAAATCCCTTCGTAAAAGTTAAAAAAAACTTTGTTTACATTAACTGTCCTTCATTGTACATCAAATTTCCTTCATGTCTATCATTTTGGTAAGTAGTGGTGCCGGAATCGTCAACCTCGTATGCTGGAATACAACTGAACTTTGAACGGCGATATTGGGCGACTGGGCGCGAATTTCAAAAAACGGACTTCATAGTGCTTATAGAATTCGGCTGTTCTTTAACATATCAAATTCTATTTTGAGTGGACAGTGTCCCTTTAATACTAAAACATTTCAAAACATCTTAAGATGTCTTAAAACATTTCGCACAAAATAATCCATCGTGAAAACGGCTAATATCCGCAAATACAAGGTCAAATTGAGAAATTGAGAAACAGAAACCATTTTTTTTTTCATTTTTTTATTAAATTCATAGTCAAGTTTTGTCTCAGAAATATAGCTGTGACATTTATTTGTCTATATCTGGTCAAAAAAGGTAAAAAGTAATTTTAAAATGACGTCATGAGTTAACTTATAGTCATGAGTTACATGAGCTACATGAGATACACTTGGGAGTCATAATAAATTAGTCAAATATACAGATATTGCTTTGAAGTTTGGTTTACGTTTCGTCCATACTTAGTTATCTTACATACATTCCGCGTTTTTGAATATTTAAAAACCAATTCGGTTTTGAGATAACTTTTCAAAAAATAGCTGTTTTAATTTTTCGGGTAAAAAAGCAAAATTCATGAAAATCGAAGATCGCCATTTAAAAAAAGTAATTTCCTTCCTTATGGTATTTAAATTGTGTGATTTGCTTCAAACCTCTATCTTCTACGATTTTGCAAACATTTATCGTTTTTAACCCAAAATGGCATGATATGACGTCATTAAAAGGTCATTATCTCGCAAAGTACTTCATCAATTTCACCGAAATTTTTAGAAGACGTCAAATTGATGTCAAATAAGGTACTGCAAGTTTCACGTCGGTATCTGCAATAATTTTTAAGTTATTGAGAAAATCCGGGAGGGAGGCAGATTATGCCCCACCCAGCGGGGCGCGGGTTAACCTAATCTAGTATTTAAGGATATCCGGCAATTGTTATTTTCAAGGAGTTTTCAATTACTATTTGTTTCTAGCCATCATATTACTGGGGGAGGGTTTCATCCCTACACGCCATAGGCTAATGCTAGAATGTCATGCACAAGGAAAGACCGTGTGTTCAAAGCCGGAAGTCGTCACTACTTGGTTCTTCTAGGGTCGTACGTCATTATTCACAAGATTTTGGGCGCATTTGCATTTGTGGCGCAGCTATGCGTACCTTTCATTCTGCGTGGCGGGGTCAAATTAATGCCCCCTACGGATTTCGCGATCAGTCAAAACGCAATGACGCTTAACGTTAAACTTCAGTACCTTTCTACGACATAAATTATTTTTGTAAGAAAAAAAATACGACCAATTTTGAGATTTACTTTGTAACAGTCACTCATCACGAAATGACGATAACAAGCTTAACATAAACAGACCTTAAGACACGTTTTCAGCTCAAATGCAAACCAAAACTCAAGATAGAAATGTCAATGCACAAAAATAGTAATCTGATAGTTTTAAATTTTGAGTTTGTCCCCAAATTCAAATCCTGATTTGTAAGGGATAATGAGTAATAAAATCAAAATTGTCAGAATGTAAAAAAATGTGGAAAAAATGAAAATGCCACATAATTCACAGCAAATCTTAATTTTTAGTGATAAATGGCTCCCTTCCCTACAGTTTGTAATAGAGTACTTATTTTGTAAATTGCATTTTTTACATTTTACAAATGAGATATATGTCGCAATGCATACTAAGATAGAATTGTTAACATGCGTTTTTGTTCATATTCTATGTCAATTTTGCCTTTTGTGACTTGAATTTGACCTGATCTTGACACTAACTTTATTTAAATGTGTTCAGATGGTAAATTGATTATTTCTATCGAGTTATACGTATTACACAGCCCATCAAGCACGTTTCACATTACTTTTAAAAAAAATCGGATAGTGACCTTTTGTGACCTGACCTTTGTCGGACCTGACCTTATGACCTGACCTTGACCTTTTACGGAAATATAGTTTTTGCTCATTGATACCAAGAGGATACGGTGATTGGTGCACAAACAAAACCTTTTAAGATAATCGAAGAAGTAAAATATTTGTCCCTTCGCTGGCAAAATATAAGAAGTGACATATAAGCAAAATCTTATTTAGATAAATTATAAACTTTAAATAGGTCTTTCTTTAAGGGCATTTGTCATGCAAATTGGATAGGTATAATTAATATATTTTGTCTCTAAAAAAATACCGGTCATTATTAATTTGTATAGGGGCAAGGGATTCTGCGGCCAGATGACGTCACCACCCCTGAGTTGGATTCGGTCAAATCGCCGGATGACTCTTACCTTCTTATGGGGCCCTGGTTCCTGAGATATTTGAGAGCTAACGAAAGGCTTTTGGAAATAAAATAATATAATTTAAATATCGGCGTGAAACTTGGAGCACCTTTAACAACGGAGGTTTGGAAGTTCCAAGTTGAAGTTTTTTAGGTGTCGCCACTTGAATGATGTTTTCTATGGTACCCTGTGACCCCTGATTCTGGACGGTGTCGAGGTGGTCGGGGCGGCCGTCTTTCTATGGTACCCTGTGGACGTGTACCCTGATTCTGGACGGTGTCGAGGCGGTCGATTCCGGCACTCTACTGCGGCCGCCTATCAATAGGGTGATCAAAAACGGACGCGTCACCACATTGTCCACTCCCGGGGTCAAGGTATGCACGAAATATTCCACGAAAACCGCAGGATTAGGCGGAAAAAGAAAATATCGTTAAATGACCTAATCAAAAGCTTTTTCTGACATGTTTGTCTCTGGTAAATATTATAAGGCAACTAGAGTAAAACAAAGACCAAATTAGGTAATTATAGAGTCTGCCTCAGAAACTCTCCAAATAACTCAGAAACCATAAAAGCTAGGTACAAACGGAAACAGCAATCCGAATATCTTGAAAATGCAATCCCAGTCAACTTATTATGTTCGCCCATTTCTGTAACAATCTTTGCTGGCCTCCGAAATGACCAATATAGAGAGTAAGAAAATTACAAAATTGAGCCCTATCCAAATCCAGTTACATGACTTACCCAAACCTATAGTATTTGACTGTTGCCGATATCTTGGTATCATCTTATCGGTATCGGATGGATTTGTGATATCTCAAGTTCTTTGAACTGAGTGTTAAGAATGGGTCTTGACTGTTGCCGATTATTTGTACAGCTTTATATCAGATGATAACTTTCATATCTGTAGCGCTTTGAAATAACCGTCCAAAAATGAGCCGCAGAGCTTATATGTGATAATTAAGTGGTTGGTCCTTGTTCAAGTGTCATGCCAGTGTTGGTATTGCTGATTGCAGAGCCAATGTGGATTAGACCTATATATTTTAAGATATGGGTATTGCTTGGCGATGCGACACGCACCATTGTTTATTTTGTACTCATAGCCATAGGTGGGCACCGGTTCGTTACTCCGTTACGAGCAAAGTTACTTTTTTATTACCAAAGTAAAGGACTGGTTACACTTATTTTACAGTAGTGGACCGATTAACGGAAGCTACTTCAGTAGTCCATAACTTCGTTACTTCTTAGTCCGCTTCTCCGTTGCTCCGTTACCCTGTTACTTTGTTATATTATACTTGTTTCTCTGCACGCCCAGGTTTATTCGCACCAGCACAATCAATGCCCTACACACGTACACAAATTAAATCGAATGTCACATGGCGTAAGGGGCTGCCAAATATCGTACATGCTGGGCTGTTGCTTAATGCGGCGCAATGCGCAATGACTGCGATAAAGATAGCTGTCTCCCGATCCTGATGCCGCGAAACGTTCACAATGCTCGTCAGTTGATACAGGCTGGCGCCAAGCTGGTGGCAGTTGGCACTAGTTTAACCCGCGCCCCACTGGGGGGTGTTTGAACACCCCCCTCATGTTTTTTCAAGATAACGAAACAACGGCGGCGCGTAGCGCCGCCAAATTTGGCATAACTATTCACTGATTCTTTTCGATTATTTTGCAAATCAAGTTTGTTGTCAGATCAGGTCAGTCACCAGGTCAGGTCAAGGCCTACTACAAAACCGTTTGCGTTTGCTCACACTTGAAAGGAACATGAACAGTTTCTAAGGGATCGATATAATCGTTTTTAGAGATTGCTTAAGTCATTAGTAATCTACAACAATGTTATCTCCGGATTTTGTATCTGTGACTTGGTCGGGTCAATTTTGCGATCTCCCGATTATGTCAATGGAATAATAATCAATGCTTTCTTTGCGACATATCAGTCCACTTGGATAGGTTATCATATGATAATTATGTATGATCCAAGTGGAGGTTTTGCTCAGGGAAGATTCGGGTATCATGAGGTAATACGAGGTCACCAACACTTTTCGTCAATTAACTGCTGGCCATAATGAAATAGAGACTGCACGTACACCTATGTGTTTGTCTCGTCAAGCACCACATCTTACTGATATGCAACATGATCTACATTTGGTCACCACTTGACCTGACCTGAGGTCATATTTTTAAGTTGATAACATATCAAATTTGACATATTTCAAAACGTTCTTGATGAGACAAACACTATGCGTAAACAGTAGGCGTATTTTTTAGTACGAATTATCCAGCAATGTTTTGCAAAATCTTTTTTTTTTACTTTAATGACCTCTAGACCTAACTATTTACTCGAGGTCAATTTTGAGACTGGTTCGGTTGCCAAATTCATTGGTGCTGGATTTTTTTTGAAGTTTGTTTCTAGATAACAAGTTTTCGAGTATTTGGGGTTTCTGAGCGAGTCTAAAACTTGAAAAATTTGACCTTCGACGACCTGCTGACCTTGAGTTTGAGTGAGCAAAAAAAGTCTGAAGTAGGTTTCGAAATGTTTTGATAACGGTTCGAACAGTGTCTTTTGTTTTGGTCTACGTGCCATGGGAACCGAGTTAGAGGGGGGAGGGTGTTCAAACACCCCCCCCCCCCAGTCGGGCGAAGGAAATGCAGAGGCCCAGTGGGGCGTGGGTTAAGCTAAATGGAAGCCGAATTTAAGCGCTTTTGGAGTATAGCCATTTAATTTTGACAGAGTTGTGTGTTGTCTGAGAGGAGTGTTCTTTTGTTCACATAAAATGATTGAATGTAGCTTTTCTCATAACACTCATTTGGGTTTACATGTTAAATGTCCTACTTTACCGTGCGGGAAAACAGTACAGGAATAACCAATTATGCACGGTAGAAGCTTTTTCATTTAAAAGATCCTCTTCAGAATAAACTACACTTAAGCACAAATAAGTTTTCAAATGCTTAGCATTTGTGTTTCTCCTCAGCTTCTGCAAGACGTTAAAGTCAACATTTAACCGCTTTTACATTTATAGTTCAGTTAAAATTAACATGAATAGAATATTACATTTTGGACTAACGGTATGATAACATGTATTTCTGAACGATGCTGGGAAATGAATGCCAGTCGAGGTGTTTAAAAAAAAATATTTGACACGAGACCGAAGGTCGAGTGCCAATTTTGTACACCGAGACTGGCAGTCATGACCAGGTGTGCGACATCACGTGATGTAATTTATATTTGGGATGTTTATAATGGCTTCTTCTTTTATTTTAAAACGCAGCTGCCACGACAATTTTTTCGGGTCGCGAAACTAAGCATTTTTTCATGATTTTCGTGCTGGTATTCCAAATTTGTTGCATTTCACGCTAAGAAGCATAAGATGAGCTATCTATTGAGTCCAAAAAATGTATAAATCATGCTTGTTTTATATAATTTATGCGGCTTTCTATGTGGGAAGCAGGGAGCCTCACCTCTACTGCTGTGACAAAACTGGCGCAAGTAGACAATCCGACCATTACTTCGATCGTGTTTCATGGACAGAGGAAAGAAGCTTCCGGTCCATAAGTATCTTGTTAAGTAGGGTAATTTTGCCCTAAATATGTCTTGTATATAAGCATTAATTATGTATTGTGTGCAATAAAGCTATATTTACGATGATAGTTTCCATTCGTGGGGCCCCATTGAAAGAAGAATACTCTGTCATCGATAAACAATATCTCAAGAATGCACTTTATTATTTTATTTTATTACATGTGTATTGAGTATTCTTCTTCATTTTATTTAAATAGAACACGTCTTTAATTTTTTAACTTATTTTTAGACTATAAGAATGAATTTATCACATAATGTATTTAATTTCAGTGACTGACATGTAGTGTGTGATGTTTATTAAACACAAAGCAAGAAATAAACAGATATGTAAAGGCAAGGTGCAAAAGCGCTTGAGCACTTATTTCGCGGCACCATTTCCCGTCTCACATACAAATATGCACACAATCACACACAACCCCCGCAAACGCACAGACCACCCCCTCCCCCCGCCGACCTGATAAGAGCAACACTACCTCAGGCCGAGCACCGAGACTGCGTCACAATTTACCGGTTCAAAATCATTAGTGTTTAATATATTTCTGCAACAGCTGTAGCCAAGCCCAGACCACCAGCGTTATTTTAGAGTATTGCCCGTGCAAAATTATAGCTAATTTATGATTGATGTTTAACTGGTATAATCACAATTAAGTTTCGTAATGTTATTTTCTAACTCAACTCTAGGGAATTAATAATGATCACAAACAAGGAAAAAATGCTTAACTGTTTCAGCTATATGTCCACAGCCTGCAATTAGGACTTGTTTAGTTTGTAACGAATGAATCTGAAATAGATGTGCATTTAGGCTGGACATACCAAGCCTGAGTCTGTATGAAGTTATGTTATTTTCATTTATATTCCATACTGAAAATACATGGGGTTTGGAAAAATCATACATCTGAACAACTGCTTGTTTGAAGAACAGTGTATTTGACATGGCATCTGACTTCTTCTGGGAAGGTCTGTTCATTTGTCGGATGGTGCGAGGAAGAAGGAATATTAAAGAAGGTCAGGCGGTTCGATGGTAGTTGTTATTTGTTTAGCGTTCCTTAAGCTGACGGGTTGTTAACTTCATGTCTGTGGATTGAATTGATCTTGAAGATAGCGAGGCTGGTGCATGTTGTTTAAACTTTTATATAATATATGTCAAACAATGGATTTCTCTTCTGATTTGCAGTGTTGTTCCAGCCTAGTTCTTCTAACAAAGTTTTTTTGTTGAAGTTCTACGGAATGCTCCAGTTATTAGTCTGGCTGCCCTGTTCTGTACTCTTTCTAAGCTTAGAGAGTCTGCGATAGTCAAGTGCCCATGGATATACGACTCGCCTATAATCAAATATTGTCTTATATATGTTATGTAAATATGATGTAATATTTGTCTAGGAATATGTTTAGCAATTGGGTAAAGTGCAAAAACCAAAACAACAAACCTCCACCAATAAACATGTAAATTATCCACCATCATTGAAGTTTGGAAATGAGGTAATCCCATTGCAGTCAATCACAACACTTAGGTGTAAAATTATATCAAATGATCTTAGTTTCATTTCCATGTCCAGGAAATTATTTAAAAAATGCCGGGACAATGCGAAGTTTTTTTTTTTAAATAATTTCCTGGGACATGAAATGAAACCTTTAAGATTCATTTGATATATTTACACCTGAAGTGTTTTGTGAGTGACTGCTAATGGGATTACCTCATTCCAAACTTCACATGTATGCGTGGATAATTTACATGTTTATTGGTGAAGGTTTGTTGTGTGGTTTTGCTGCAGTTAAAGGTAATAGCCATTTATCCCCAAACTGTTTTATTCTATCTAGGTCTCGCTGAAGGGAAGTTTCTGCTTCTGCAGACTTGTGGATATGGGGCTTAAATAATATTGCATCATCAGCAAATAAAAATAATTCATTTTCTGTCAATCCATCTAGCATCATTTATAAAATTATGCCAGTAGGGGCCCTAACACTGAGCCTTGTGGCAGCCAGCGTATATGGTTTGTATCGCTGGAAATGGAGTTATTGAATAGCTTTACACTGTGTGTTCTGTTACACAAATAATGATTCCAACAGCGTAATATATTCCCTTTTAGACCACATTTTGATGTTCGCACTTTGGCTAAAAGCCCTTTATGCCAGATTTTTGTCAAAATAACGAGATTATGTCTAGATATACTATTGAAAAATCCATGGTTTTTTGCAAGAGAGAGTGTAAAGAATGGATTAAATAAAAGCTGTGGTGAGTCCCATGGTGGCGTCGATAGCTACTTCCTATCTGTTATAGATTGTTTAATGGGTAAGATCATATATTCTATTGAAAATTACCTTTTTCAGACATTTATTGGAATACTAGGCAACATAGCTTATGGGTCTATATGATTTAACATCTGATGCAGAGCCTTTCTTTTTGTAGATTTATGTTAGTTTTGCATGTTCTCCAAAATTGATGGGCTTGTTGGGTGCCATCAGATCCACTAGACTTGTTCACATTTAATTGTTTAGTTGATTGAAAACTCTTGCTTTCTGTTATATGGTGTTATGTAGAATAGGTACTTCTCTTTCAGGTACACAATATGGAACTTCTTTATCTGGGAACCTGTTTTGAGATTGGCTTGCAAAATAATTGTTAAGTAGATATGCTTTATCTTCGTCATTGTCGTGTATTTCTCCATTTGCGTCGACCAATGGAGGAATACAGGAAGTGTGATCTCGTCCTACGATTCTTTTAAGGATATTATGATATTGTGAGGATTATGTTTGTTATCTATAAGCTTTTGTACTGATTCTGGATATGTTTAGTTTTTAATTTGCCATTCATGTCTGTTACTAACTTTTCTTTGTGCTTTCCAATACTTTTCAAATCTCCTTCCGCGGTTTTGAAGCGTTTAGCAGCCTCGAATAGCCTATTTCGTTTTCTTATTTCGTTTCTTGTACCAAGGTTTATTGGTTGCCTTTCACGTTAAATGTTTATTTTAGGTATACCAATATTGAGGCTGCATCAAGAATAAACTTCTGATAATTATTTGCTGCTTCGTCTATTTCATTATTCCAATATCTCATCCCAGTCTTTATGGCAAGTATATGTATAAATGCCATTCAATATTAATTTTATTATAGTCCCATACTTCTTTTGTGGAAGGTTTTTTGTTAATTGGTGTATAGTTTAGGCTTATGTATGTTGGGATATGATACTATTTGAGAGAAAGGCGAACAACAATCCGTAATCGCACATTCTGCTCATTCAGAAACCAGTATAAATCTCGCAAGTTGCTGTGGTTGTTGTTTATTTTGTTGGTTCATTAATCAGTGCTCTTAGGTCGAGCACCAAACATAGTGTCTTTAAAAAGTATGTTTCGATGGTTTGTGATTTCCACTATGCTGATTCTCTATTCATATTTGAGGTATATATTTCCGATATTAAAGTCTCCTAAGACTGCTTAATTGATGACGCATATAAAGTTGGCTTGCATTACACCTATCTGAGAAGTATCGATTTAGTTCGATCTATTGCGACGGCCAAAACAACACCCCAGCGAAAATAAATTTCAAAATGCATGCTTTGCACAAGACGAACCTCCGTTGGACGGGTGATAAATTTTTTGTTTTTTAACGCGGATTTATCGGACTCGCTCGTCCTTCGCCGTTTAAGGCGTCTTACTGGTAATATTATATAAATGTAATTATTGTGAATTTGTATATAGCGGAGAGTATCCGTTATTATATTTGTATTCCCAATCCACCCAGCGGCATTACAGATGCGCCATCTACCGTTAATAGTTTATATTGGTCTTGACGGCAAATCACAAGGTGCTATATTTGTTCTGTATCACTCCGGCACTGTCCCACTGTCGTCAATCTATTGTCGATCAGGCTCGTAGGAGTCGCGCATGGTACGGACCACCACAGTTCTTCTCTCCCTCTCCTTCGTCGCACCTTCATTCACTTCCCTCGTCCGTCCATGCCGCGGCCAGCTTCTTCTCCCTTCTTGAGCTCCCAAGCCACGGTACATGATATCGGCTCGGTATTTCGTGGGCTCTCGGTGAGAAGATAGAGTTTTTGATGTACTTTGTAGAGGTGGTTTCTGTCCTGAACGGGTGGCAGCTGCTGCTGCTCCTCCGTACGGGTCGAGTTGGTCTGGGTGTTGAACTGGCGGCGCTGCGCTCCCACAGCTCTTTCCGCTTGGTCATTATTCGTGAAACTTCCACCGATTAGGTCACGGGGCTTCTCGGCCGCACTATCCCGACCCAGGGACGAGCACGGCTCCGCAGCGAGTGCGCCACGTCGATGTCCGTGGCGTTCACGCTCACACCGGCCGCGGCCGCCAGATCGGTCACAACCTTCCCCGTGTCTTCGTTGTTTTTCTCTGCCACGCCCTTAACCACAAGACAGTATTTGCGGCTGTACTGCTCCTGCTCGTCCATTTTCTGTCTCAGCTCAGACATCTCATCATCTTTGGCTTTAATCTGCTTCCGTAGAGCTTGAATTTCTTCATCTCTGAATTTCAGAGCCGGGGTCAAAATTTCATCCAAAATGTGATCAGAGAATGCTTTAACCACTTCCCGGTCTTTGAAAGATTCCAGAATAAACCTCTTAACTGACATCAGCGTCCATTCTTCCCGGTCACCGCACCACATCACTGCACGCGCTCAGATCTCCGCTCACTCGCTCACTCGGGCTCCACCGCATTGTTTGTCACAGCTGGAACGGCCTCGGTCGCCGGGAGCGGGAGGGGAGCGTCCGTGCGCGGCGAGGGTCAGGTCACGTCTGTGTGCAACAGGTGTGCTACTTGCCTTGGGTGTTCTGCCTTGGGTTGTATTATGCTATTTTTGTTAAACTAAATGGCAATGCGGTGAAATGTTGACTTTTACGTCTCGCAGAAACTGAGGGAAAATACAAAAGCTATGCATTTGAAAACTTCTTTATTCTCAAGTGTAACTTAATCTCAAGAGGATCTGCTAAATGAAAGAGTGTCTACCGTGCCGAAAAGCATTTTGTCTACGCTATTATTCTGCACGGTTGAATAGGACAATTAACATGCAAACACTAATGAGCGGTATGAGAAATACTTTTGGTGGATGACCGAAGACTGTTTTCCCATTGACCATGTGCTTAACTGTAATGGTGTATTAACTGCAGTGTTAATACACTCCCAAAAGTGAAAATGCAATGCTTAGCGCAATAAAAAAATGCAATGAAATGCAATGCTCAAGTAAATGACTCTGCATTGAACTCTTGGAAAATATGTGCTTGCGCTCTAAACAGTCGGTCATCGGCCATGCACTAAATCGTTTTGTGCACTCGTGACATTAAAGATTCAGTTTATGAACTTGCCTCGTTCATAAACTGAATCTGTAATGCCAGTCATGCATACAATTATAAAATGAAATTTACTGCGTCATGACTGCCAGTCTTGGTGTTTAAAAATGGCACTCGATCTCCGGTCTCGTGCCAAATCATTGTTAACACTTCGACTGGCAGTCATTTCCCAGCTTCGTTCAGAAATATATATCCTCATACCTCTCTTTTGGGTTTACATGTAAAATGTCCTATTCAACAGTGCAGAATAAGAGTGCGGGAAAAATGTTATTCTGCACTCTAGAAGGCTCTTTCATTTAAGGGATTAAACATTTTTGACTATGGTATGAGAAATACCTTTCTGAACTCTGCTGGTCATGAATGCCAGTCTCGATGTCAAAAAATATTTGTCACTCGACCTTCAGTCTCGTGCCGAATCATTTTTAAAACCTCGACTGGCAGTCATTTCCCAGCATCGTTCAGAAATATGTACCTTCTCATACACTACGACCCAGGGGCGTCGCAACGAAGCGAAAGTGTGAGGGAGGGCGGACGAAGGCATTTTGAAGTCGATTCTTTCCATGCAACCCCCATAGGCATTACGTATGTTAACCCTTGCACTGGTGGGGGTCATTTTGATCCCCCGTGAGTTTTTTTTTAGAATAGCGGAAAAAACGGCAGCGCACAGCGCCACCTAATTTAGTACAGCTATTCGGGCATTCATTACCCACACTTTTTAAAAGGGTTGACATCAGGTCATCTTAGGTCTGGTCACCAGGTTACGTCAAGTGTCCTTACCTCCAACAATGTTTGTGATCGTGCCGAAGCCATGACAGTCTTTTTACGAGAGATTTGAAACGGGCAGGATTTCATGAGGTTATAAGAACCTACAATTCGTTTATCTCCTTTTTGTATCGATGACCTAAGGTCATGCCAATTTCCTGTCCTCCCCATAAGTGAGTAATAAGTGAATGGGAAAATATACAAATGGTTGAAATTCAGATGATATGCTTCGGATCATGCAAATTAATTCAGAATCATGTTATTTTAGCTCATTATTGATGAACCAGGTGTAATTGCTGCTCCGTGACCTCTGCAAGGTCACCTGAGGTCATCAGCAAAGTTTTGCTATTAACTATTGATAAAATTAAGATGAAGACGAGCGGATGACACCACTGTGCTTGTCTCGTCGAGTCGCGCTGCCTCGTATGCAACACGACCTACCTTTGTCGTCAAATGACCTTGAGCTGACGTCAAATTTTGATGCTGAATTTATCAGGTTACAATCAATATGCTTCAAATAAACTCGACGAGACGGTTTTCAAATAATTGCTATATATTTTTTTAGGTTAACAGTTATTTTTTAGGAAAAAAAATACCAAAAATGGCATGTTTTATCTTTGATGACCTCTGGAGCCTAAGCTTCTGACCTGAGCCATAATTTACAGGAGGACACGATGGGAATTACGTTGTTCCAGAGTTTTCGATTGTTCTTTGTTTGTTCCTAGCTATCGTAGTTCCCGATATATTTGGGGTTGTTTGAAATAAAGCCTATAACTGGAAATTTTGACCTTTGATGATCTCTGGTGACCTCAATTATGACCTGAACCACAAATACCCAGCGTTTCTTCATATGCCCATGTCGAGAACCTTCAAAAACCTTTGCTGTGTATTTCTAGCCCTTTTTTGTATTTGTATATCTAGTTTTGGAGTTCGACTGTGGTCATTTTGACCCCCACCCCACCATGGCGAAGTTGTCTCAAAAGACCACTAGAGCGCGAGTAAAATCCGAAAATTTTAGGGGGACGTGGCCCTGTTTTCCTTGGTGGACGCATCACCCCACCATCCCGCTTTCGACTCCCATTACGACCATACATAGTCCATATCAATGACTGGCTGTGGCTTCTCAGGCGCCATCGACGCTCTAGCATCTTATATTTCTCAAAATAACTTGCGAGTAGTTTCACAAGTTAGTTTTATAATAAAAAGTATAAGCTACATAATAAATGGTCTAAGGAGGGAGGTTACTAATCGCAAAGCAAAAAAAAAAATGAAATCTACGCTTACGTTGATATCACTTCGTTGTACAAAAGTAACGGAGTAACGGAGTAACTGTAACTTCCGTTACATTGTTGACAATGTAAGGGAGCAACGAGTAACGAGTTACATTTTTTAGTAACTGAGTAACGAGCAACGAAGTTATATTTTGAAGTAACGGTGCCCACCTATGCCCATAACCTTAAGACATAATCTACTATTCAATGGAAAAACACACTGAGTACAATGTATGCCTTGTGATAAACAAAACAAACCAGATGGATACAATTTATGATGTAATGCTACACTACGGTTCACTGATAAATAGTACTAAGGTTGACCTCGACGACAAATCACACTAGACGTATCTCAACC
>VOPJ01011460.1:0-27316 GCA_014673585.1 Semibalanus balanoides
GCAGTAGGCACCGTGGCATTTCAGTGTGAAGCGGTTAGTGATAATAAATGGAAACCATTTTGAGTATAAGCCTTAATATGCAAAACTGAGCAATTTTACACATAAATGATAAAACTTTTTCAACTTCCGATTCACAAACACGAGTGCTGACTTTTTTATTTGCCTTGAGCTTATTTCCCTCTCTCCCTCCGGTTGTGCATTAACCCTATTAGAGGCAGGCTCCTGGCTACCCCTATTAGTGGCAGGGGGTTATTTTCAGCCCCCTTGAGATGTCGAGATCTACCCGTCTGATTTTCACAAATTAAACGGTGTTTGATTCCCGCATCACGGTTTACATTTTGACAAAAATAAAAAACAATCATATTTTATATGGGGAAATAGGAGGGCAAAAAACAGAAATGTAGAAGTATTTTCGATCCAACACAGCTTGCCATGCTTATAAATGATTTTTCAATTCTCACTGACAGGGCTTTACAACTTTAATTCAGGTCGATTTTTCGTGATCTTCCCAAATTCCCTAAGTAATATCCGGTACACTTTACTAAAAGTAAAATAAATCAATAGAAAATGATTAATTGACAGTATTTTGATCTATGTTTACCTTGTTAGCATGATAAATAATTGATCGATCTTTATGTTGAAAAATTCAAAAACAATATCACTATGCAGTCACTAAATATGTGGTTAAGGTTAATGCGTAATCAAACAATATTTAATGTTTTTGTTTTTTGATAAATGTAATGATTTGTTAATTGGACATCAGAAAAGAACAGTTATAAAACATATTTTTGCCATAGGCGGTGCAAAGTTAGTGAAAAATGGTGGTCAAATATGAAAAATGCTTACCGCAGGCAAGCTGCTTCCTAGCAATATCAATAACATACAGATCATAGATAGTTCTGTTTTGAATGTTGTACTTCATCATTGGTGTATCCAGGATCAAAATTAGGGAGGCACCTTTTGATAGGTATGTGTCCAGCTATTATAATACTAACCTAGTCAACAGTGACTATTTCACTTGCAGCATCAATTCACTTTAATTCCCCCTTTTTAACCTACCTGGACTTGCTTATTATCGTATACTGTTTCATAGAGTACCATCTAGTACGTTTTTCATCAGAAAACTGCAGTATGCTATGTCATTGTATTCCAATGCATCTCAGTTTACTTGCAATAATATTACAATTTGTTTATTCCTGTGCACGTCTCTGCAAAAACATTACTTAATTCCCTCTCCTGCGTCATTTGCGTAAATATATATATATATATATATATATATATATATATATATATATATATATATATCGTTCTCAAATAACTGTCTATTACACCGTAATCTCTTGCATATCGTCATCACCATGCTAGTCACCCCCTTTTTGTGCCTGGACACGCCCTTGTAACTTTATATGTTGTAAATTATGCAAATAATACAAGGAAAAATAATATTTAGCATTTGCATAGCAATGAATGCCCTTTGCATAGCTTTATTGACTTCCAGCCAAGCGTTTCAATTTTCTTTAAAACCTCCCCTTTTCAAGCCCCTGAAACCGCTTCTGCCGTGAAAAATATATTTTATATCACTAACATTAACTAATTTGATCTTGTTGAAATCACCGTAAAGCGATGTAACTCCTTCATACTTGCCGCAGTTAGGAAGAAGTCTTGAAGATCCCATCTTCGCATTATCGCCAAATGCCGCCAAAAATCCTTCCAAAACTTTGCCATGGAACCGTTTCTGTTCAGTTCAGGAACTCAAAATCTTGACTCCAGATGTGAAAATCATTTTTTGTAAAAATCCCCAAATTTCATGAGGCTGCTTTCGGCCGTTCTGGAGATATCTGCGAAAAACATGATGGGTGGATAAAAACAACCCAAATCCTGCCACTAATAGGGTTTAGCGCGGGAAAACGGCGTCTCGCAGCGCCGCCAAATTTGGCACAGCTGTTTGAGCATCAAATACCCACTTGGTGTAAAATTGTTCACCTCAGGTCATCTCAGGTCAGATCTCCAGGTCAAGTTAACTGACCTCAGCCCCAAAAAAGTTTGCGGTCGGGACACAGCCAAAGAGATGGACCAAACGGTTTGCAACTCACAGAATAGCATTATGTGATAAGTACATCCCTACAATTCGCATATCAAGAACTTCGTATATCGGTAACTTAAGGTCAGGTCGATTTCGTGACTTCCCCATTATAAGAAAATGGGAAAAAATAAAAAAGTAGAAATCCATGAAAATGATTAAATTTGACAAGTAGTTTTGACCAGAACCACTTACCAAATGCAAAACCCTATGTCATACCTCTGTGCTTTAACCTCTACGAGGTCAACTCAGGTGACCCCCAGGTCACGAAGGCTTTTGTTCAATAACTCTGTATCAAATTCAGGTAGAGCGATGGGGTCTTCACCATTGTATTTGTATAGCCGAGGCAAATCAAATAATGCAACATGTAACATTTACCTGACCTTGGCCTGACCTGAGGTCAGGTTAATTTGTTTTATGTAGCCTAACAAGGTCACACAAAATACAATTTGATGCGTCTCGACGAGACAAACATAATGGAAAGATCTGCTATACCCTATAGCTTTTCGTCAAAAGTTATTATTTCAAAACAATTTGGCGACTTTTAGAATGTTTGAAATTAAATGGCTTCTATCTACTGATCTAACTACTGACCTTAGGTCAATTCTGTTGAAACATTGGCGACAGCAAATAAAATCCTCTTTCGAACCATTTGTCAGTGCGTCACTAGTATATACCCAGCTAACAATTTGACGTTGCCGCTACGTTGTGACAAGGTTGCAACACAACTGCACAACGTTGTGATAGTTTTGCACGGCGCGTGACACGTGCCGCGTCAGGGGTGTCAGAAAGTATTATCCTGCTGTAGCTGAGACATATAAAGCTAAAATTTGGTGTGAGGCTGGAGACCACTCCTCTGGCAATGTTGCACAGGTCAAACTCTAGGTCACGCTGCACGTGCGCACGTGCACCCCTGTTCCGTTCACAAAAATTACCTACAGAATATCGTTGCAATACTGGACCTATATCTCGGCAACCAAAGGTCGCAAAGACACGGGTCAACACAGATGCGAGAAGAAAGCGGATCCGCCCGGCTATGCACTAGGTGTCGATCAGCGGCGCGTGTACGTGTCAAAAGTTACTGGCTATACAAAGCGTCAAAATTCATATTTTAGACCGTCAATTCACCTAATTTTAAATCAGTGCTCAAAGGACCTATGGACGTTTGAAACGATGTAAGCCAAACCCAATTCTGTAGACTCAATTGTCCGTCTCTTAAAATGCATGCAAAAATTTAGGTTTTAATGCAGTATTTCTCTGTTAAAATCTGGCCTGTAACTATTTTCATTGCCCGATTATAATAGTTTCCCTTCATACACACCGCCGTTAGCTTCAAAACCAAGGTGCTAGACCGATAAAAATTGATTGCAGCTGTAAAGACGCATCAATCCATATAATACCGCACCCAAAAATTAATTTTTGCTACAAAATGAAGCTTATAATTGCAAATCAAAAAAACGCTCAAACCTATTTAGTTTTCAAAGTATCGATTTGTTCGGATCTATTTCGACGGCAAAACAACACATAGCGAAAAATAATTCAAATGCAGCTTTGACCAAAAAGGCGATACCGCTCGTTTGGACGAGTGATAAATTGACGCGGATTTATTCGGACTCGCTCGTCTTTCGCCGTTTAAGGCGTCTTACTGGTGATAATTATGTGAACGCGAGCCACTGTCGAACGCTGCTCCACTCGAAGGGGAATTAAATGCAGATTATGTTAACCTTCCTGTAACTGCAGCTATGGTGACACGTAACGCGAAGCCTTCCAGGAAGCTGACAATGAGGCTGTCAATGGCGAACCCCAGTAATTGGGCAGGTCACTGAATGCCAATGTAATTGGAGCCTGGTTGCACTCCATTCTATAGGTGGCGGAACGGGGGGGCACCGGGGAACCGTGTGCTCTCTTAATTTGCAGTGGGTACCCATATAAAAGTGCCTTCTTAATTTGGTATTGCTAAGGTTCATATTTCAGGTATAGTTCTCTATAGGGTCTTGCATATCATGCAGTAGTTTCGTGCACGACGACAAACCACACTCAAATCACATAGGGTCATAAAAAGTGCGCAGCTTTGACTTAACCCACGTCCCACTGGGGGAGGGCAATATTTGCTCCCTCCCGGATTTTCTTAATAGCTTGAAAATGATGATAGATACTGTTGTAGAACTTATAGTTCATGATGCTACATAAATTTTATGTCTTGTAAAATAATATCAATTTATTTGATGAAGGGCTTTTAAAGAAAGTAGTGTTTTCATGACGTCATGTCGACCAGGAAACTAGCCAAGGGGAGCGGGGCATTTTCATGACGTCATGTCGACCAGGAAACTAGCCAAGTGGGAGCGGGGCACAGGACTATAACCCTCCTTAGCAAACACTAATTTGCACTATAAAAAATGCGATTCTGCTGACAAACCGATGTCACCCCTCCCCCCTCCCGATCAACAGCATTTGGGCTGAAAAGTGAATTTGATTATCTACTCTCACGTACCCCTCCCCCTCCCTGACAGAAATAATGGCTTCGTGCCTGGCCGCAACTAGAAGTGGCCCCCTTGCCCAAATCTGTTCCACCGCTACTGCTCCATTCCATAGTTGAGAGATTGGGGATGATACTAGAATAATACGCTGGATGTCTCAGTGGTATTGTAGGTCTGAACTAATAGCCGTTTTCACGATGGATTATATCATTATTGTGCGAAACATGTTCTACAATGACGATCTGTAAGGCGGGTTAGTGTAGGTACTGAGACAGGCTCGGGCCAGACTGTTCCGCAATGACGATCTGTATGGCGGGTTAGTGTACTGAGACAGGCTTGGTCTATGCTGGCAGGTTAGACTGTACCGCAATGACGATCTGTAAGGCGGGTTAGTGTAGGTACTGAGACAGGCTCGGCCAGACTGTTACACAATGACGATCGTATGCTGGGTTAGGTAGTACGAGACAGCGCTTGTCATGTGCAGGTAGGACGTTACCGCAATGACGATATGTTATGGCGGTTATATTGGGTACTGACGACAGGCTCGGCCAGAACTTGTTTACATGACGATCTGTTTATGCGGTTTAGTGTAGGTACTGAGACGCTGTGGTCTCACTGGCATGGCAGTTAGACTGTACCGCAATACATATGTGATGCGCGGTTATTACTGGTACTGATATCAGGCCGGCCAGACGTTCCCCAATGACGATCTGCCTATGGCTTCGGTGTTAGTGTATGGTACTGAGACAGCCTCCCGTTGCCAGACTGCCCCTTTCCGTCAATGACATCGTTATGGGCGGCGTAGTGTAGTTACCGAGACCAGGCCAAGCGGCCAGACTGTTCCGCAATGACATCTGTATGGCGAGTTAGTGTTACGTACTGAGACACACTTCGTCTTAATCTGCCAGGTACTTACACTGGTACCGCAATGACATCTGACATGGCGGTAGTGTAGGTACTGAGTGGGTGACGGGAAAAAAAAATCAGGCTCGGGCCAGACCTGTTCCGCAAGTGAACGATCTGTATGGCGGGTTAGGTAGTACTGAGCACAGGTCTCGGCGCGAGGACGTCCCGCAAGGCACCTGATCGTAGCGGTTTTAGTGTAGGTACTGAGACAGGCTTGGTCTATGCTGGCAGTTAGACTGTACCGCAATTGGACGATCTGATATTATGGCGGTGTTAGTGTAGGTATCTTGTAGACAGGCTAACGGTCTCAGATGTTTCCGCAATGGAGATCTGTATGGCGGTTGTTGTTAGTGTAGGTACCTGAGACAGTGCTCGGGCCAGACTGTTCTACAATGACGATCTGTATGGCGGGTTAGTGTAGGTACTGAGACAGGCTCACAGCGGACACCGGGGCCGGGCAGCGACCACTTCATCATGAAGCCGTGTAATTTAACGCCGTGATCCTAATGCAAGCGGTTTTGAATTGTCAGCAATATGCCAACATAATTAATGTGATCAATCTGTACAACGCTTTCTAAATGTCTCACCCACCAAATTGGAATGCATTTCCGTGTCGCACTTAGTATTCATCACTCCAACGGCCGACGCTATTCAGCAATCTTCAAATGAATAGCTGATGCAATGCGGTAGGGATTCGAGATAGTTTTTAGTTACTGTTGCTTCCCTTTGCAAGCACGCTCTGTGATGCACATTGCTTAATTATTATTTCCAACTTCATATTTCAAATCCATGGTGTATCACCACACGACTTCTCTTCCCTGCCCATCCAACACATCGACTCGGCTTTTCCGTTTCTCACCCGTCGCTTTACCTCGTATTAACATGTCGCTGCTGGCCGGCAGACGAATTCACATCACCAAAGAGACGCTCGACTGCCTGAACGGAGCCTACAGCGTCGAGCCTGGCAACGGTCGACAGCGCGACACTTACCTGCGTCAGCATAGTGTCGAGACGTTCCTGATTATCGCCGACGAAGCCAGCAGATACCAGACGGTGAGTTGGACGACAGAGCATATGCTCGGCCGCGGCGAGCTGCAAATTGCCTGACGCAAAACGTGGGCGTGTCTACAAAATCAAGCAGTCTGCAAGATCGCTTGAGTTGTCGATATTGTGTCTTAATACGGTATAGTATGTATTCGCCTAGCGTGATAAAGCTGTGAGCTAAGTTTTGCAGCTTTGTGCAAATAAATTATATATGTATATATAATATATATTATATATATTATATATATATATATATATATATGCATATATAAAAACAAATATATAAATCAAAAAATTTGCAGGAATGTATAACTCGAGGTAATTCGGGAAATAAATGTTTATCAATAGTGATGTTGCAATTTCAAAATAAAGTCATTCAGTTAAGTCAGGTCACTTTACAAATGCCGTATCGAAATGTTTGTGGCACCAATTCGTAACACACTGAAAGACAGCCAATATGATATTTTGGAGGCATTTTAGATCTACTGGGAGGATTGATTGGACGAGTTCAGCTTATAGCTCGAGTTGACATGACTTATGGCCGCTGAGATGGTATAACGTGTGATTGATCTGATCCAGACTTGAAACAGCATCGAATCAGCAACATACTGAAACAAAAGAGCGATTGAACAAGCGTTGACTAACTACAGGCCATTGATGCGATCAAGCATTATCTTTGTTTTCAAAATCGTACCATAATATCATGTAGGTACGTGAAAATGTATATTTTTTTGCTTTTTTGACCGATTTTGAGGCGTTTTTCGATACAAATTGATGGTATCGAAATGGAAGATGATGCGAAACTATACCGGACTATTTTAAATTGTATTGGTGATATCGACAGTGGCGTAAGGTACAAACGAGCATTTATTGCAAATTGACGTGAATAATTTAGTGTTTGTTGCAACTTTGACCAACTTATAGACGTTTCTCAGAAGAAAAAGAAAAAGATATAAAAATGAAAGAAAATGTAAAAACACATCTAAATGACAAACATGTTGGCGTCATATTTAGTGCTTTAATCTAAAACACGCATTTGCGTGCTTATTCACGCGATGATTTTTGTTTTGAGCAATTCGGAGCAAGTGTTTTTCGAAAAAATGTCATCAAAATTGAAGGGAGGAAAAACTTTATGTTTTAAAATCAGTATTCTCAAACATTTTGTGATACTTTTTTCCCATCAAAAATATTTTCATTTGTGAAATTTTGACCAATTTCTAAGCATTTCTTAGAGAGAGAGAGAGATAAAAAAATAATAAAGAAGACATAAAAATAAATATATTTTAAAAATCAGATTCGAGAAAACAGTTGTCATTTTTCACCAAGTAAGTAAAAGAGTCAAAAAGGGTGCTTTTTACACCCTACGAGTGCAATATACAACCTTGTGAAGTCAACTTTTTCACACCATATACATACAGAATATACATAAATCATATACATATATATGAATATACGTGTCCTGAAATCTTGAGACCTCTGGTGCAAGTCGTTCGGCCTGCAGATGTGGCTAAATATCCCGTCTGGAATCTGGACATAACCTTTCTTTACTTTTCTGAGGAAGACCCCAGGCAGTGGAAATATTTGAATCTAAAAAAGCTTCGCTTTTCCTCATTCTACGATTTGAACTAGCTACTACCTCTGTATATACCTTCTCTGCTTCCCAGCTTTGATTAACTGTTTGTATCAAACAATTGTGAAACTGTAGCTAATTGTAATAATTTAAAGTATTATAAGCTAAAATGTGTATTTGTTTGAATGTCATGCTGCTATACGTCCCAAAATAGACAGAACAAATAGGTGATGTACCTACTATTGGTTCCAAAATAAGCGTACCGCTGGAATGGAGGACACAGCAGTTAAAGAGATTATACCGCCTTGGGAAAAGTATATGCAATGATGGAGATTAGTGCCCAGATGAGTGGCACTCATCTCCATCATTCCACATACTTTTCCCAAGACGGCATATTCCCTTTAACTGCTGCGCCGGCAAACCCAGCGGGACGCTTATTTTGGAACCAATAGTGCATTGTTCATTATATGCTTGCTCTAACTTTGACTGGGCTTGGCCACACCAAAGCAGGCTTTGTGGACGAATGTGTTGCCATTTTAGATTGTGTTGCCATTTTAATTAACTTGAGAGTATTTGACAAAGAATCGAATCACTCATTGGCCAGTGTAGGGCAGGCGTTATATTTAGCGCCAGCTGACAAAACTGTCTTTGTTTCGTTGCTGTTCGCCAGGAAAATCCAACAACAACCCGCCCTTGTTTCACAACTGTGCACTAAAAACACCACAAGGCTGTGCCTGTTAGCGCGTTTTTGTGTACGCGCCGACGCCGCGTTGTTTGCCGGATTCGCCAGCTGAGACTTTGTTTATTGATGTGCTTAATGAGCTGTCTGGTGGCTTTGGCTCGTTTGGCAGTGGCTGGTCCAAGCTGCACAAAATCATACTCCAGTTCCACTTCTAAATATGTAAATGTGAATAACTATGCTTCATGATAATCACTCATCATCCTTTTAAATCGACGAAACTGTTGAAAATGCTGGCTGGAAGATGCAAAGCATTGTGTTTAAAACGTTTCGCGTCACATGATAAAATGCATGATCCACAGATAAAGTGTTACGTAGGCACTTAAAGTGACGTGTTTAAACCGTCGACGACCTCCGCTGCAGCTATCGTCTTAGACAGAAATGCTTCAGCATTTATTTAAGCTTTAACCCGCGCACTGCAGGGGGGTTGATTTCCGCCCCCCCTCAGGTTTTTCAGGAGTAGCATAAAAACGGCGGCGCGCAGCGCCGCCAAATTTCGTACACTTGTTTGGGCATCAATTACCCACACTTTGGAAAGTTTTGACTTCAGGTCTCTCAGGTCAGGTCACAAGTCCATGTCAAGTGACCTCACCTTCAAAAATGTTTTGCGTTCGTGCCAAGCACAGTCTTTTTTCGAAAGTTTTGAAACTTGCAGGATTTCATAAGAATATCAGTACTTACAATTCGTTCATCTCGGATTTTCGTATCGGTGCCAAGGTCAGTCAATTTTCCTGACCTCCCCATTATAAAGTGATGGGAAAATAAACAATGCTTCCCTTTCAGAAAAAAATTTGCCAATTGGAATCAAGGGCCCCTAAATTTTCTTTTTTCCAAGGAAATCTGCTTATTTTAAAGTTTCATTCTAATGATCAACGGTGCCAATTGTTGCTGAGTGATCTCTACAATGGTCATCTGAGGTCATCGAGGTCATCAAGACAATGATTTGCTAATAACTATTGATTGAAAAGAGATAGAGATCGATTAGTTTGACACCGATGTGTTCCGTCTAGCTGGCCGTCGCGTTGCCTCGCATATGCAACATGATCTAACCTGGGTCACCAAATGACCTTGACCTGAGGTCAAATTTTGAAGTTGACCTTACTCAGGTCACGTATATATGTTTCAAAGCGGCATCAATGAAGACAAACACGATGGCGTCAAATGTTTACCCTATCTTTTCTTAGTGACATGCTATTCAACGTAAACTGTTTTGCTAAAAAACAGTATGTTTGACCTTTTATGACCTCTGAAGCCTAAACTTTGATCTTGAGAATCAATTTTGAGGACATATATGCGATTGCAAATTTCCAATGGCTATCGATTGTCTCTTCTAATTGTTTGCTCCTGCTTCATAGTTTCCCGAGATAGATCGGGGTTTCTGGAAAAGAGTCCAAAAAGATCCTAAAACCGGAAAATCTGACCTTTGGTGACCACTGGTGACCTCAATTGTGACCTGATCCAAGAAAACATTAAAATACTTTCTATAGAGCTTGCCTAGAGCTATCTAATGCCGTTTTCCTCTTGTCGCTACGTTGCTTAGTTTTGGAGATCTCACGGGGGGGAATCAACCCCCCCTGCAGTTCGTGTTCGGCGCGAACCCCCTGCAGTGCGCGGGTTAAGCATCAAGCAGTTAAATTTAACTCGAGGCTATGGTGGATCGTCTTGATCGGCCTGAAGTTAGGAACTGTAGTTGTCTCAATTTACCGCTTGAGTGAGTCTTCGCTGCTAGAATGGCCCTTCACAACTTCACATGGCGATACTCGGTTTGGTGGGGACGTCACACTGCTTAGTACTTTACAAATGAAATTCCTTATTAGACAGAACGACAATTTATCCTGCTGCTTTATGAATCCAATGTAACTCCAGGGAAGTAATAATTGTGAAAGCGATGACAAATCTGTTTCAGTGTCAAGCACGAAATGTAGGCATACGAAAGTAAAGCCTGCTAATTAGTCAAAAATATGAATATAAACGTAGCTTGTCCAATTCCATTTCAAGAAATATGTAATTACAAATAGTTCCTTAATGAGTTAGGGAGCGTATGTGCATGCCACAAATGAAGAACTAAGGCCCATGTAACTTCGAAATTGTTATATCCGAGTCAGCAGGTCGCGTCGCAGTGACCCCTCTCCGATGTCGCTACAAAATACACTAGACGTAATGTGGCAGAAGATGTCAAGTTTTTATCCTGGTACGATCTATCTAGAAAGCAGACCAATCTGACCTCATTTGCCCGGAAATTGTAAACAAGTGGAAAAATACTCACCTAGAAGATTCCTCGATTACGAAGTGCTTCGACCTGGCATGGCGCACCTGAAAAATAAACTAATCTAAACTCTTCCGCCCAGAGATTGCGAAACAAAGCCAAATCAATAACTCACCAGGAAGAGACACGAACTTCGAGGAAGCGATCGATCCGGAACTCTTCATACAGTTGGCACGGCGCAGCAGCCCCCGACCCACCCGCTGAGCGGTGACCGGCATACATGATCACCCCTCCCTCAGCCCCTACCCAGGCAAGCCGCCCCCTCCCCTCCCCTTCCCGCGGGCTATACAGAGCTGGCCGCTTTGTAAGACATCTATGGAAGCGCCGTCAATCTGGGGGCCGTCCTTCACGCTATCGACGACCTGCTCCTTATTAGGCATTGGCTGCGATGTGCTATGAATAAAACAGTCGCTCTCTGAAGGCTCCGCGCCCGGCGAAGGGCGGCTAAATGGGCTCCGACGCGCCGTAGGGCGAAGCGCTGGTTCCGGCTTTGACCGCGATTCACCTGGCTCGTCCCGGATCTATCTCTATACCTGCAAAGGTGGCCGATTGTGTCGCGATCTGCGTCAGCTTTATCGACGCCGGCGTGCGACCTCGCCAGGCTGGACGTACACAGACAGAGTGCGTTACAATGCGTTAACCGGCGCGTTGGCCGTACGTTGCCGGTAACGTTGCCGATAAGTTGGCCGGTACGCGGTGGTTTCTAGTGGTGGACGTTGTGTTGCGGCTGTCGGTGTGTAAAGGTTTGTGGAAAAGTGTTGCGAGGAAAATCACGGTGTGGGTTGGTTTGCCCTTTAGGCTTTATTGGCGGCGTAACGACGGAGTAGTTGCCATGGCGACAAAGAGCGGAGAAGGTTGTGGTGTCGGGCTCATGACATGTTTTCTGTTTGCCGTTTGTTGATCTCTGACTGTTGTCCTGCTTTCGCAGTCCAACGACAAGAAGACGGGTGCAAACGGGACCGTTTCCAAGGAGTTGCGGACCATGGGCTATGCTGCCGGCCACATGCACCCAAAGTAAGCATGCTCCGGCCAGGTAGCATTTGTGTCATCCACTCACCAGCGCACAGTTATCTCTCCAAGCACCCTGTGTGTTGCCGCCTACCCACCAAGCCACGTCTATAGCTCAGCGCATAGTGAAGGTAGGACGAAAAGGGGACTAAAGCTGTATGTGACACATGAGTAACGCGCTAAACTCCTACGGGACTTCTCTGTCGTCTTGTGGAACCTCAGCGGTCAAATGCAGCCTGGAATTGAAGTTGTTTCTTATTCTTATTGGAAGCTGAATTGGCACGAGTAAAGTATACGGTTACATCTGTAGTCACAAGGAATGATTATTTCAACACTCATATGTGTGCGTATTGTAGTGTACTTAGTCTTACAGTGAATGCCAAGATTGTCATGCCAAGATTTTCCACTGAACTAATCATCCACAAATGAGCTTCTGTGATACGTCATCAGACTGAGTCAGTAGCCGTTTTCACGAAGGATTTAATTTTACCCGGTAGTACCCGGTAATATTTCGTGTGTTTTGGGTAATTGAGTCTAGGAACACGGCTTTTCCCAGATATTTTTGGTATCAATTGAAACTTTATGAATTCATGTACAAGTATCTGCTCTTACAATGCGAAATTCCCCCTTAGTTTTCTTTGTATAATCAAATTCATAAACACATATTACCGGGTACTACCGGGTAAAAATAAATCCTTCGTAAAAACGGCTAGTTCCGAACCCGCCTCCGACATCTAAACAAATGTCGCCAGCCAATTTAAACACCGAGAATACTGGCTAGTGGCTATGTCGGATCAATCGGATTTACGAACGACAGTGGGATAAAAGCTCTATCCTGGAGAAACCTATTGTAGTTCTGCGGTGCTAACTGCGGTGACAAATTATTAACTGCGGTACTAACTATGGTAACTGCGGTGAAATGAAATCATATTTCACCGGCATGTTAAATGCGTTTGAGGTTTACGATGAAAGCTGCACCAATCTGGAGGATGATGACACAGGCGCAGTCAAAACTCAAAAGCGTATCAAATATGGACTTTGAAGCTCCGCAGCAAAGCCAAATGGAGTAATGTGGCAAAGAGTGTACCCGGTATCCGGGTGCTCCAAATGTG
Organism: Semibalanus balanoides; assembly: GCA_014673585.1. Lineage (NCBI taxonomy): Eukaryota > Metazoa > Arthropoda > Thecostraca > Balanomorpha > Balanidae > Semibalanus > Semibalanus balanoides. Next base: position 13,203 of record VOPJ01011460.1, read on the forward strand.
TACTGAGTAGTCCGCAAGTAATGGTGTTCATGCTTTCTCAAAGTTGTGAGTTATGGGTTTATTGTTCATTTCAATTTGTTGTAACTGCTATATATCACTTTAAAATGTTTTGATCTAAGCTAATATTCTGATATATGAATACACCATTAGGAGATGCATATGCAAACTAACTTACTAGTTTGAGAGCAATGTGTTGTGTGTGGGGTGTGGTTGTGTGGTGTGTGTGTGTGTGTGTGTGTGGTGTGTGGTGTGTGTGGTGTGTGTGTGTGTTGTGGCGTGTGCGTGTGCGTGTTGCGTGTGCGTGTGCGAAGTGCGGTGTGCGTGTGCGATGTGCGTGTGCGTGTGCGTGTGCGTCTGCGTCTGCGTCTGCGTCGCGTCTGCGTCTGCGTACTGCGTCTGCGGCGGCCGACCGGCTCTGATTGGCCGACCCCCGCCCGTCGACCCGACTCTGATTGGCTGGCCGGCTGACATGTCACGTGACCGGCTCTGATTGGCCGACCCCCACCCGTCGACGCTACTCTAATTGGTTGGCCGGCTAACATGTCACGTGACCGGTCTGATCAGACGGCGAGCGGATGGGGTCAGTTGGCAGCCAGTGCTGAACGCGTTCGGATTCAGAGATGGTCCTCCCTTAAATAAACCGTGAGATAGTGATTGTTTCTTTAAGCTCCTGCTGTATGAGCTACCAAAGGAGCAAGTGGGAAAATAGCAAACTATGCGGTGAACTTGATAACAGGGGCTCAGGGCACCTTATCATTAAGGGGTCGGGATGCGGTGAACTTGATAACAGGGGCTCAGGGCACCTTATCATTAAGGGGTGAACTTGATAACAGGGGCTCAGGGCACCTTATCATTAAGGGGTCGGGATAAACTGGCTGCTTCAGAGTGCTAAGTTATCTTCTGGGAAATAGTGATGGATTATCGGGCCAACGGGATAGCAGGTTAAGCTTTCTCCCGAAAAATGCGAAGTAACAGGTTCACGGGTCAAGCATCTTCTAGTAAGATAATACATTTTGTTTACCCTTTCTCCTACACCCATTCTTTGAGAGCACGCTTAAGGCATCAGGCGACCAAATACTGTCTCATTTTCTACCTATTACAATTGCCATACGGCCTTACCATATGTGACAAAGAAGACGTGTCGCCTGCACCGTGCTGCCCCGCTCTTCGTAATCGAACCAATTTGACAGGTGTGGGAAATTCGAAGGCTGCGCTGCTCGGTCCAATTGGAAAGTGGACCACAATAAGTTACTATACATTTTCGTTTGGAGGTGGAATTCAGCTAAGTGTCACCACAGAGGCGGATCCAGGGGGCCAAAGGAGCTATTCCCTCCCCAAAGGTCCTGGAAAGACTATTATTTGCCCCCCCGCCCTCCCAACGGTCGGAAAAAACGGTCGCCTCTGCAAATTTGATCGTAAAAGTTTCTTTTGCTAGCAGTCAAAATCCAGCTATCCACAGCTAAAAGCAGAACAATGTCGCGCTGCTTCGCGGCATGACACTTGTTTCGCAATTACTTACACAAATTTGAAAAATGGTAAAGGAATTACATCAAGTGTCAGGCAGAGGCCATTCCTGGCGGTAGTATCTGGTCCCAAGGACCAATATTTCGCATCATACCGAGATGTGCAACCACTAACTTAGGGGTTACCTGAGTCTTGGGCCCGCTCACGGTCTAGTTTCAATATTAAATTGCATTGCCCACGAACCTTAAATCAAAATTTACACGCTGCTTCGCGGCATCATATCAGTGACCATCGTCATAACGATCCCATCGTCATCGTTTTCTGTTCGTCGTAACGGTGAATAGAATTAATAGCATGTTTTAGCCTCTTATCCTCTACAAGTTTCACCTTATCCTCTACACCGCCTATATTTCTGGAGTTAATCAGGGGCAGACACGTAAAACATTTTGCGCCCGCCCTGCAAGTGTTAATACTATAACAGGGAAATCCACATTACAAATGCTGAAAGGGTTAAGTACACGCAGAAAATTATAATAATTTATTTTTCGTCATTTCAGTCAACTCCCTACTGAAAAATTATCGGCGACGCCCCCCGGTGTAACAGTTGCCTAAACGAACACGCTCTCTAACCTACCCCTCCCCCCCCCGCCACCAACCCCATCGGTCAACAACATTCTCCTCTGACGGCTGATGGCGCTGCTTCACCCCCGCGCCTAGCTCAAGCAACTTTTTGGAAATATGTTCACCCAGGTCCGCGTGGCACTGACTCGCCCCCCCCTCTGCCACAACCCACGGCTAGATGCCCAGCCGGCCTGAGTGTCGTGAGGTAATGAAAAGGTATAGATTGGACGGTCTAGTGAGCGTCAGGTACTCGAACCCGGAACCAAGTCACCTCACGCAGGTTCGAGTGCGTGGCTCATTAACGACGCATATGTTTAGAAACTGTGATAGCCTTGTGAAAGCAGCCTATTTTACAACTGTCGGTCGTAACTGGTCGTGTCATATTATGTCTGGTAGGTGCATTTGCTGTCATGGTGCACGTGAATAACAGTCGCTATCATAATCTATAACATGTCCGGTGCTTGTCACATAGTGGGAGCTCACTGTCTACCCTGCTACCGCCGCACGGCAGGACCACAGCATAGGCGCATAGTAACAGAGAGGAACATGTTCCATCGGCCCCGACAGCGATTGCGTTTTTGCCACGAAAGGAAGGACAGTGTATCAAATGACCGGATATTCGGGAATGTTATCTCGCTCGCTTTGTATCGGATACACGATCAGCAGCCTGATTGTTCGGCTGATCGTCAAACGGGCTGATGAGCTCCTATAAAAAACAAACTGTTGTCTTGAGAAGAAGTTTTTCGAAAAAAACTGCTTGCGTGATACGATTTGTATGGGTGGCTATCGACAGCGTATCGACAAATACAGACGTAGCCCTGCCGAAAGCGTACGTTACAAAAGAACAATGTCCTTGTAACGATAGCGACTGTGGTACAAAAGTAGCTGTACCAAGCTGACAAATTCAGACGAGGCTTTGTCGAAAGCTGTCTATTATTAAATACATCCTGGACGTAAGAAGTAAGCCTAAACATGTTAAATGTGAAGAACTATAATGTCGCTCTTCCAGCTACACAATATACCCATAACCATCACCACGATTGTGTCAGCGTAGCTAACAGCTCCGACAGTGCGCCCCATATCCTGCAGCATACACAAATACTGAGCAGAGGCCCGAGTGACCTCGCTTAGCAGCCGAGGTCCGAGTGATCTCGCTTAGCAGCCGAGGCCCGAGTGACCTCGCTGTGTCGGGCATTAGTCGCCGAGCGCCCCTCCGCTCCGCCCGCTGCTGGCGAGTTCACAGCGGGTTACAGCAGCAGCTGGTGGCCAGGCTGGGCCAGTTTATAGCCCGGGGCCATGTCAGCCAGCAGTGACCTCCCCCAGACGGGGGCAGGTCGGTGTCAGGGCGTGCCCGGCAAGGCAGCAGCACCCCCTCCCCCCCCAACCCTCCCTTCCGGACACGGTCGCGACCCAGTCATCTACATCGCTGCCCAATCACCATCGAGCAGGCAATCGACTGGACAAAATTGGCCGACTTCGCCGTTTTGGGATATTGACAGCGAATGGTGGCACTACATATAATGGGATGTTGATTTTAATATGTGAAAAGTTGGTTATTCGTTGGCACGCTAACATACAAATAAGCAATCGTTTTGTATAACCGGGAAAATTGATAGCAGATCGTTCAGATGTTTCCATGTTCTTGGGATTTGTCAACATTTTGTTCAAACTTCCTATGCCTCAACGGGCTGCCACCATTCTGAGGTAAGATCGGCGCTGTAACCTCCCAGTCGCCCACCGTAACCGCCCGGGACCCATTCATTCAGCCAAGCTGGCCTCTGTTAGAATGCGCTCAGGATGATGGAGTGGCTCCGCTCCGGAACCTCCCGCTTATTCGCACCCAGCGGAGCCAGACGGTGACCTTGGCTCGGCACCAGGCCGCCTGTGACCTTCTCACCTTCCGGCGTCTGGTCAGCCCGCCTGTGACCTTCTCATCTCCCGGCGTCTGGTCAGCCCGCCTGTGACCTTCTCACCTCCCGGAGTCTGGTCAGTCAGCCTGTGACCTTCTCACCTTCCGGCGTCTGTGACCTTCTCACCTTCCGGCGTCCAGTCAGCCCGCCTGTGACCTTCTCACCTTCCGGCGTCTGGTCAGCCCGCCTGTGACCTTCTCACCTCCCGGAGTCCAGTCAGCCCACCTGTGACCTTCTCACCTTCCGGCGTCTGGTCAGCCCACGTGCGACCTTCTCACCTCCCAGCGTCTGGTCACCTCGCGACGGCGCGGGATTTTTTTCCTGACCGGCGGTCAGTGCTCCCTCCTGGGATGGATATCTCCTCCCCAATGGCGGCACCGGCAACGATCGGTCGTCGGCGCGTCGTCGTCGTCGTCGCCCGTCGTCTTGTCGGTGTCGTCGTCGTCGACGGTCGTCGATCGCCTGGCTGGCGAGCTGCTGGCGAGGCGCTGGCGTCGTGTCGCCGGCGTTGTGTCGTGCCGTCCAGTCGGACGGCACGACACAACGCCGGCGGCTCTGGGCCGTCCCTGGGGACAGTCGGCGAGCTGTAGAGACTACTCTCCAGACGCTGGCACAGATATGGCGCGGCCCGGCCACTGAGACGAGCGCGCTGCGCCGCAAATGGCGACCAGAAAGGCCGGCTAATGTGGTTGTGTTGTAGCCGAAGGTTTTTCCCGCGGGGCTGGTCTCTGGAAGATGGCCTTCACAGCGGGTGAGCCGGGCGGAGTCTTGAGTTGAAATAAATACAGAATATCATCATCATCATGCATTCATACGGCACCCGTAGGAATACGGCTTGCTTGTCAGCACAGGAGTCATTTTACAAACACATATTGCAGTATTATACTTAAAAATGAAGAAATGAAATATAAAATCGGTAATGGCGCAGCACTGACAACGGACCACCCCCCCCCCCAATGGTTGTTTGCGGTTGCAACTGCGAGGATGTGCTTATTTTGACAACGACTTGCATGTTAGTTGTTGACGAGCACGGGTGGATGAATGAGACTATTGGTGTTTTCCCGAATTCAGTCACATGGTCGGCCCCCGGAAGGAGGTAATGTGCTACTGTAGCTACAGGTCGCAGGAGGCTGAGTTAGTTGAATAGATCCTTAATTAATAGATCAAGGTGGTCACCGGCATTGACGCATCATGAATGGTTGGTTTAGGGATCCAAATTTCACACAATTAGCTGTAATTAGCAAATGGATAGCATCTTAAGTTACCAATACATGATGCGAACCAATATGTGCAGCGCCTCGTGTCCTCGCTAACGTTCCTGCCTCTAGCTTTAAAGTGCCTCCAGTTAGTTGGGTATTGTCATGACCGTTCCACAACCTTGGGTATTGTTATAGACATGAAAATGATAGATTGAATAATTCCGGGAGCGTGGAAACTATTTTCTGGTTAGGGGAGGCGAAAGAATCTTTTTGTAATCAACTCACAACATGTTTTTACTTAAATTAATTGTTTCATTGTAATTTTAAAACTCAATTGATAAATGTTCAAATTTCAATGTTCAAAAGTTTGTAATTTGTTGTGATCACATTGGAAAAGGATCCGTGATGGAACATGTATACTTTGATTTGTATTATTATTATTATTATTAATATATTCAATTACAAAAACACTCATCATTTCAAGGAGAGATCGGCTAGAAAAACAAAATGCTCCATTCTCAATCACTAGTAGGTTAATGTGATCACTAGAAGGTTAATGTGATATAATCAAGCAAATCATTTTTGCATTATTGTTTAGAAGAAGGGGTCACGTATTTCACACTTAAAAACACAAGAAACAATATAAAATAACTGGTGAAAATGTAGATGGTGTGGTATCGGCACTAGGGCCTAACGCAACCAGGCACGGGACTGGAGCACGAGCTGGGCCTGGATGCAGAGACAGAGGCTTAACTGCCGAATCTGCGCTTGCTTGACGTGCTGGGCTCACGCGCTAAATTTGCATTTATATTTTATATTTAATGAAGGAATCGTATAAGTTAAAATAGCAAGGTATCATTGATAAATCATAGAACAAAAAGGGAAATTTAAGTATTAAGTAAGCCATAGCAGTCATGCTCTCATTGCTTGGGCTGAACCCAAATAACTCTGAAGCACTATTACATGGAAATAATCGCCTTTTGACTTATTTGTTTGCATTATCTTATGCAACTTCCATGGTGTATAATTCGACATATCTCAATCTGGAGATGAAACAACAGCTACTTGTTTTATTGGAAATACGTTTTTGGAACTTTGAAACAAGTAGGTATGTACACTGGCCATGTAATAAGTCAGGCATGCTTTCATCCCTCCGGCGACCATGATCCGCGTGCGGATCCAGGGGAACTAAGGAACCATGGCCCCAAAAATATATAAAATTGTCGCCAAATTGACACATTTCCTGATATCTAAGAAAATATAAGCAGCTTGTATTAAGAAAAGTTTGATTTCAATCACTATTCATAAGTAAGCAAACTCCGATGAGTATTCAGGGAATCTGTGAGAGGACAAATGAATCCCCCCCCCCAACCACCCGTGCCGGATTGCGCAATGCCGGCGACCACCTTGATTCCGGAATTCGTTGGCAAACACTTTTTCCTTTTCCGGGCCCTCTGGCCGACTCGCTCTCTGCTAAACATCAGGGGAGCAATGCCGACATCATGCATTTGTAATGAGCGTTTGGCTTAAAAACGGATGGAACACCTTGACCTACCCCTTTCCAAAAAGACTGAATGTATTCACTCTGTGGTGCCTTGTAATAAATCATCAATAATAACATTTACCTCCAAAAAGCAATAAACATTGTGACCAAGAAATAGCTCTCAACGTCACGACGAAGAAACATATCCTATTGACAGATGAACGCTGCATTTAGCAGTGCTTACATGCTACGATAGTCAAATTTGCGGTGCCACTGTTTAGATGGAAAAGTGCAAAACCTGCTCCAAATTAGATGCAGTTTAATTTGATTATATTTGCAATTTTTCCATGAAACTGTATCTTTGTTCTACAAAACATAAGCATCCGTAGAAAATGCTGGTATCCGTAGAAAACGCTGGCATCCGTAGAAAATGCAGTATATCTAATTCAGAGCTAAAAGATCATGGAAAAGACGGGGGAGAGCCGGGACCTAACTCCAAAGTTGAGGGCCGTCGCCCCCCCCCCCAGGTCTTAAGTGGGGGCGATCTGCTCCCCCCCTTGACTCCCGGTTCCCACGTCACTGAATAGCTGTGCTTTAAAATCAATAGATCGAAGAGAATAGAACTGTTACTAAGACGGCTGAGATTGAAAGAACGAATTGACATCCATGTATGACGTCCTCTGTCCCTGCGTCCAATCAGTCGGTTGGTGCCCGGTGTATGACGTCCTCTGTCCCTGCGTCCAATCAGTCGGTTGGTGCCCGGTTCCGACAAGAAGACTACTGCCGAGGAGGTGGACGACTATCTGGCCCGCGCCATAGACGCCCGCAGTATTGACAGACTGAGAAACCAGCACTGTCGCCGGCTACTGCTTACCTTCAACTCACCGCACATCGAGCAGAAGGTGAGAAGCTCAACTCACCGCACATCGAGCAGAAGGTGAGCAGCTCAACTCACCGTACATTGAGCAGAAGGTGAGCAGCTCAACTCATACTCAGACTCAGACTCAGACGTTTATTAAAATGATCCACAACAACCGTGTGGTTGTCACCACCAGTAGATAAAAAGGTTGAATGGGCAGATGATGGATGTGCAACAGTCACTCACACATTCATCCAGGTCAAAATGAAAAACATTGCAGACGGGTCCAGAAAGCGGCTTATGGGAGTCAGTCAGGTGCGGCAGGCTGAGCCGACGGTGTCACCTTAGACGGCGAAAAAACAGCGGCAAGGGAAGCTCCAGCAGGTCTGGGGGTAACGAGTTGTACAGTATGGGATCGAGCAGAACGTGAGGATACTAAGTGTCCTCACATTAAAGGTAACAGTTCACCTTGAAAAAAAAACTCAGAAATGATGAAGAGAAGCTAGAAATTAATTATCATGTTACTAGTAAGTCATACAAAATATATTCTACGCAAAAGGCAAAATGGAAAATGGTCAGATAGTTTGTTCAAATTAATTACTTTTTTTTCCTCTAAATAACGCGAAATCTGCTTGCTAAGAAAGGCACGTATGTCATCCAAAACGTCACGATTTGGAGGGATCGTGGCGAATACAAAGCAGTACTGCCTTAAGAACTTGTTGAAGATGCGGGAAATACAACGCTTTTAAACCCACGGAGATTAATTCGAAGTCCATAATCACGGGCTCATTCTTTTGCTTAGTGTATTTGTTTAATTCCACGGAGAAGTTTCGTGTTAATCCAGGACGTTTTGAAAGTTTGTTTTAGTGTGTAAAGGGACACTCCCAGCTTTAAAAAAGTGTTCAACTGCTACGCGTTTGTGTGCAAGAGGAGATGAAGTGAATTGCTGCCCGAACACGATTATGACATTTGTTTCTCACAAACAGTGCTTCAATTTAAATAAAAAAATCAGTTTTAATATTTGTTGATGACGTCATATGAAAGGAATTTTCGGGGAAAAATTAAAACCTTCACGCTGCCATAGTAGGACTAGTTATGCTATGTATGGCCAAAGGTAAACAAGTCGACTGCTAATCAACATTTAGTAAAAGAAGACTACGACATCGGTTCAGGGCCACCATCAAAACATTGGGACTGAAATGTTACAAGATGTCAAAACCAAACTCGAATTTCTCTGTGATTCGACCTCAGTGGTTGTTGTAATCATTACCATACATAATTTCAATGTCAAGCACGCCAAAATGGCTATCTCAACTCAAATAGTTTATTTAGTGGGACAAGTCCCTTTAAATATTTCATTAGCTATACCATGTATTATGTACAACAATTATCAGGATCTTTTGCATTAATCAGTGCAGTGAAACGGGAGTTATTCCTGAAACCCATGCACGTAAGGAAGCAAGCAAGATGAAGACGGATTTCAGCCCATCTGTAAGACTAGGTACGTCTGATTAATTTCGCTGATAATGTTGCTGAGAATAACGTTTTATAGACGGTTTAAGATCAAAATCACGATACATACCTCACAAAGTTTGTTCTCGCAAACCAGAGAATGGGGTGCTGAAACAGCATGTTCTTGTTCTGCACTATCTGTTTCTATCAAACACTTTCCCGAAGTCTTACATCATCTCTACGTCACAACATAATAATGCGTCAAATCAGCCAAAATCAGCCAATCAGCGATTCGAGTTACCGAGTATTCCCGTCCCCGACTTTTAGGACTGAATATCAAATAATTAAGATATTTCTTTGAAGATGTGACAGCGTCACAAGTCATTTTCGAGGATGCGTCACAAATTGGCTTTCTCAACTCAAAACCCCATGTTAAAGGTGAACTGTTACCTTCAAACTTACCGCTCATCGAGCAACAGGTGTACAAAGTCAATACTCTCACATTCAATTCACAATACATCGATCAGAAGGTGGACATGTCTTGCAGCTGCTCGCATTCAACTAACCGTACATTGAGCAAAGCTGAATACAAGCCCACAAAGACTAGTAATTACCACGACTACCAAAGGCCACTTGATGCCTATTGGTGGCCTTATTAATAGCAGCTGCCTTGCCGCGCAACGTAATTGTCACATTTTGTCTAATGATCAATAGCATTGTGCTCGGGATAGTCATAATAGGGCTCACGACTGCGCCAGATCGATGCGGTTCCACGATGAAACTAGAACCTCTTCTTGCGTACCAACACAAAATGAATTTACTGCCGATTGTCCGGATATAGTATTGCAATGAAGACACCATGATGATGTATTTACGGCTTGGCTCGACTGAAAACAAGTTTTTGGTTATACTATACGTGTTTGCTTCTTTAAAAGACCATACAATGCGATGTCATCGCTTGACTTCGTCTGTTATTGAGCTATTGTACCTGTTGACCGAAATGCTTGCAAATTATTGATGAATGTAAATTTGCTAGATAACTTTAAGCTCCTCGCTGGTCTTCAGCTGTACACATAAAGTCTGGCGATTTGACGATTGTTATTACGAAAGATGGTTGTTACGAAAGGTTATTGTAATCTACAGTCATTGTTTCATTGTTTCGCTCATCATACGAATACGATGCGATAGCCATCTTGTGTTGCATTTGGTCGCTATCTGTGATATAACCAATGATAGCTACTGCTTATGTCTTTTCCCCCCAGTACTCGACAAAACGCGACAAGCTGTTACCAGTCTATTTCGTTACCGCATTCGTCATCTTCGGGTTCATCGTAGCTGTTCAGGTCATCATTGTACCACAGTAAGTATTATCATCGGCTTTCAGTTTTCATTACTTTGGAAAAGTTGTATTCAAGGCAAGACAAAAATTGCTTGCAAAAGTTGTGTAGTTAAGGAATGGATAAGTATACTAAAACGTTCATACTAAAACATTTCAAAACATCTTAAGATGCTTTAAAACATTTCGCGTAAAATAATTCATCGTGAAAACGGCTATTGTTCGTCTTAAAAACATTGAATTTACAATAAGCCAGAAAATTGCATTGCATGCATATCTCGACCACTGTCATGTTTACATTGTAGTAAATAACTGAAAAGTGAACAGATGGTTTGTGATGCGATGCAGTTTCACGTCATTACTGTTGTTAATATGGAGTGTTTGATGTCTGCTGCTGCTCCCTATGTGACATGCGTGGATTGTGTTTGATGTCTGCTGCTGCTCCCTATGTGACATGTGTGGATTGTGTTTGATGTCTGCTGCTGCCTTCTCACTAGTGACATGTGTGGATTGTGTTATGGATGTCTGGCTGCTGCTCCCTGATGTGAGCATGTGTGGATTGTGTTTGATGTCTGATGCTGCTTCCTATGTGACATGTGTGGATTTGTGTTTTGATGTCGCTGCTGCTCACCTATTACCATGTGTGGAATTGTGTTTGATGTCCTGCTGCTGCTTCCATGTGAAACATGTGTGGATTGGTGTTTGATGGTCTGCTGCTGCTTCCAATGTGACAGTGTGTGGATTGTGTTTGATGTCGCTGCTGGCTCCCTATGTGACATGTGTGGATTGTGTTTTGATGTCTGCTGTTGATCCCTATGTGACATGTTGGATTGGTGTTTGATGTCTGCTGCTGCTTCTATGGTGACATGTGTTGGATTGTGTTTTGATGTCTGCTGCGCTTCCATGTGACATGTGTGGATTGTGTTTGATGTCTGCTGTTGTCTCACCTATGTGACATTGTGGATTGCTGTTTGTTGTCTGCTGCTGTGCTCCTATGGTGACATGTGTGGAATTTGTTTGATGCTTTGTCTGTTGCTCCCTAGTGTGACATGGTGTGAGGATGTATTGATTGTCTGCTGCTGCTTCAATGTGACATGTGTGGATTGTGTTTGATGTCTGCTGCTGCTCCCTATGTGACATGTGTGGATTGTGTTTGATTGTCTGCTGCTGCTTCCTATGTGACATTGTGGATTGTGTTTGATGTCTGCTGCTGCTTCCAATTGTGACAGTGTGTGGATTGTGTTTGATGTCGCGCGCTTCCAATGTGACATGTGTGGAGTTGTGTTTGATGTCGCGTTGCTAGCTCCCTATGTGACATGTGTGGATTGTGTTTGATATCTGCTGCTGGCTCCCTATGTGGACATGTGTGGATTGGTGTTTGATGTCTGGCTGCGCCTTCCAATGTGACATATGTGGATTGTGTTTGATGTCTGTCTGCGCTTCACTGTGACATGTGTGGATTGTGTTCGATGTCTGCTGCTGGCTTCCATGTGACATGTGTGGATTGTGTTTGATGTTCTGCTGCTGCGTTCTATGAACTGTTTGTGGAATTGTGTTGTGAAGTCTGCTGGCCTGCTCCAATGTTGACATGTGTGGAATTGGTGTTTGAATGTCTGCTGCTGCTTCCTAATCTGACTGTTGTGGATTGTGTTTGATGTCTGTCTGCTGCTCCCTATGTGACATGTGTGGAATTGTGTTGATGTCTGCTGCTGCTTCCCTATGTGACATGTGTGGATCGGTGTTTGAAGTCTGCTGCTGCTTCCTATGTGAACATGTGTGGAGTTGTGTTTGATGTCTGCTGCTGGCTTCCTATGTGACCGTGTTGGATTGTGTTTTGATGTCTGCGACTGCTCCCATGTGACATGTGTGGATTGTGTTTGATGTCTGCTGCTGAGCTTCCAATGTGACATGTGGTGTGGATTGTGCTCCTCGTTGGGACGACGAGTTAAGCTGCTATTTTGGAATTTACTGTCGCGATCGCTCGCTGATAATAGTGGGCAATACGTTCAGTGTTTTTCCACAGATAAACGTGTTGTTTGTGTGTTTTTTTTTTGTTTTTTTTTTGTTTTTTTTTGCTTTACAAAGTGGGGTTCCCAGCCATCGACTTACTGAACACTTATGTGTGCAATATAAGTTTGACTGACATCCCGCCGTTCAGACCCAATATCATCACATAATAGATATATTGTTAAATAAACCATATAAAATGTTTTTTATTAGTTAATTGGCAGGTTCTGCTTCATCATCGAAGCTATCGATTATTTTTGGACAGAGAACAGACTGTCCAGTGTCCATGATGTTGCCTTGCGGCTTGCCAGGCGATGTTTGTTCTGCCTCAAAAGCTATCAAACCGCTAACCAGCTCAATACCTTTTCAAGTGCTACAATTATGCTCGCTTGAGGCATTTGTGCTTGCTTTGTTCTTAGAACTATGTTTACATATAATTTTATTTACCTCTCCATTGATCAAGTTCCTTGTAGTCTTACCTCTAAGTTCTACCAAATGATCCCACAATGCCAGCCAGTTTGTTCAAATGTTCCCCGAGAGCTTTGTATTGTATATCACAACTACTCCTCTAAATCGTCTTATCTTTCTGGTCACAAACACTTGTTTTACCATAAGCTGCGATTCAATCGTACTTGAACGTGATTCACGTGACTATGACCGCTGTGCTCGATCTGAGGTGACTGACGATGTTGTGTTGCAGGACTTTCTTAACATTAGCGTCGTTCTTCGCGGGAGGATTCCTCATCATCAATGCCGCCTATCTTGTCATGGCGGAGAACTGGAAGGTACGTGTGGCGAGTGGAAAGTAATTTCTGTTTCCTGAAACTTATATCATGAGACCAACCAGAAAATCAGATCGTGTCCAATTGCCTGGTAGAATATCAAATGGAACCGTGTAGCTTTTGTGCCAGAGATCTTGATTACGTGTCCAATTGCCTGGTAGAATATTAAATGGACCAGTGTAGCTTTTGTGCCAGAGATCTTGATTATTTCTGACATTGAAATAAATCGTTCATAGCACCAGATTGAACTAGCCGTGGTGTCGCATGCTTCAATTTCTCGGAGTCTCAGTTATGTGAGCCTTATTGCGCTTCTGTTCCCGTAACCCCCATCATTCGCTCTGCCTCCCGATCCTTCCCGAGTATGCAGTCACATCGTGCCAACGCCACAGCAGCAGCAGCAGACAGACAGACACGCAAACAGGCCATCTGTCACACAGAGTGGCTATGACGCCGAACAGACATGCAACCTGCTGTATGAGGACACCTGTAAACACCCTGCAGCGGAGAAGCCGAGTATTGGCTGGGTACGGGGCGTGGTGAATCAGCACCATATGTCGCCCCAGCCGTGCACGACGTATATTACCCACTGCGACTGAGCTGTGTGCATTACAGCTGGAGAACCAGCCGGCATGGACATTTACTTGATATGTAGACCCCAATATTCTGTCCATGATTGGAAGAACGAGTCCGTTTTCTGAGGCTAAAACATCGTGATGGAGCATGAATTGCCTATTTTAATTTGTTTGTAATCTGCCTTAGTGACGTCGCGAACTGTCCCGATGCACGTCATGTTTTGAGACATAATAGCATTACGAGTTGTTATTCCATTTCGCGGAGGATATTGATTTAATTATATGCCAAAGGACCATTGATGAAGTGGCTACAGCACCACTCGGAGCTAGTCAATACCATAGAGGCGAGTCCATATGCTTTTTGGCTATGTATGCGGGCCACCAATGATATCCGAAGAGAGAGCGTCAATATTAGCAGGAAGCCTATTG
>VOPJ01011461.1:0-23105 GCA_014673585.1 Semibalanus balanoides
AGGGCGAGGGTTAAAACATTTTTTGGCAAATTAGTCCATCGTGAAACGGCTACCACAAAAACATTTTAAAACATTCATCTTTTTAAACATTTCGCGCAAAATAATACATCGTGAAAGCGGCTATTGCCATTATAAACAAAACACCATTATCTATATTTGCCGGTTTCCGCTTGCATTTTGCTGCTTAACTCTTTTGTCTAAGATTTTTCTAACATTTATCGTTTTTTTTCATCAACATGTCACTAAAACGTCATTATTTCCTAACGTTCTTCCCTAATGTCCATGAAATTTAGACTGTATACGTATAATTGTTGTAAGCTTAGCTACTGAATTTTTTAGCAAGATTTGCTGGGTGCGTTAGAGTTATGAGTAAAAAATCAGGGATCTTGTTTTAGGACCCCTTCCGGTGGGCAGAGGATTAATTTGGAGGCCAGAGACAAGGGCGGATTCAGAATGGCAAAAAAGTTTGCTATGAGAGCAACTCTAAAAAAAAAACACACATATATATTGAACTTACCAGATTTTGTATATTTAAACATGGAGAGGTGATTTAAAACAAACGTTTCTTAGTAAAAGCTGCTTAATATGTTCTGTTGAAATAGAAAACGTGTCAATTTGTTTTCTGATTTCAGACAGTGTAGAAGGCTTTGCCACTTTGACCACTATTGGATCTGCAAGTGGCCAAAAACATTGGGGAGGGTAAACATTGGGGGAACGAGGGATAAACATGGGAGGTGATTGTACCATTGGAGAGGCTAAACTCAATATGGGGGGGGGGGGCGAGAGCCACCCCCATGTATATAAATCAACACCAATGCGTGTCCTACTAATACATAATTCAGAATGAGACTAAAAAATGACGGTAGACCATGCCGGTAGACCCTTTCGCTTCGCCGCGAAACTCCAGACAAAAAAATGTCTTTCATCACGTTTGAATCTTTGAAGAGAGCGTGTTTTTCCTGTTGTTCTTAGGAAAGTTAGCTCGTAAAACTGTGAATTACCGACGGTCATAAGACTCAGCGAGCCGTTACTTCTGTGTCGCGGAGTGGCTCGGGCGACGTTTGTTGGAAGCAGTTCCACGGTTCCGGGAATATAGCAGCCTGGGTCTGGCGCTGGGAGAGTGTTGACCCGCCGCAGCCCTCTCCACGGGTGCCTCACTCTCGGAGCGTGTCTTTGTGTCGTCACGCCTCCTCCGTCTGTCCGTCTGTCCGTCTGTCCGTCTGTCCGTCTGTCCGTCTGTCCGTCTGTCCGTCTGTCCGTCTGTTCCGTCTGTCGTCTGTCCGTCTGTCGCTCTGTCCGGTCTGTCTACCCGGTGGGATGACTGAGGAGGCCGATCTGATCAAAGCGCCCCAGTCACAGACCCGAGAGGGGCAGTGCGGTCGACCGCTGGAAGCGGAGCGAAACGCCATACACCCGCGGGCAGATCCCAATGAAAATAATCCGTGCTGCAGTGCAGTGCAGTGTGGTGAGCACGGCGCGCGTGCATGAGCGTTGCCGGCGGCGCTGAGACAGACAGACCAGACAACAACAGACAGGACAGACAGACATGACAGACATACGGACCACCTTCCAGTGCCGCTGACGATGGACAGACGTCCGCTCGGACGGCGCTACTTCCGTCTTGGCACAGTCACCCGGTCACCCTGCCCGGAGCTGGTTCACCTCCCCTGTCACCAGCTGTCCGGAGCTGTACTGTCACCCTGGGCACCAGCTGTCCCGGAGCTGCTACAGTCACCCTTGGTCACCAGCTGCTGGAGCTGCAGTCACCCTTGGTCACCAGCTGTCCGGAAGCTGTAAACTGTCACCCCCCGGTCACCAGCTGTCTGGAAGCTGTAACTGTCACCCTGGTCACCCAGCTGTCCGGAGCTGTACTGTCACCCCGGTCACCAGCTGTCTGGAGCTGTAGTCACCCCGGTCACCAGCTTCGGAGCTGTTACTGTCACCCCGTTTCCACCAGCTGTCTGGAGCGTGTACTGTCACCCTGGTCACCAGCTGTTCCGGGAGCTGTACTGTCACCCCCGGTCACCAGCTGTCTGGAGCTGCTACTGTCACCCCAGTTCACAGCTTGTCCGGAGCTGCAGTACCCGGTTCACCAGCTGTCCGGATGCTTGTACTGTCACCCCGGTCACCAGCTGTCTGGAGCTGTACGTCACCCTGGTCACAGCTGTCCGGAGCTGTACTGGTTCACCCCGGTCCACCACTGTCTGGAGCTGTTTACTGTCACCCCGGTCACAGCTGTCTGGGCTGCAGTCATCCCTGGTCACCAGCTGTCCGAGAGCTGCAGTCACCCTGGGTCACCAGCTGTCCGGAGCTGTTAGTCACCCTTGGGTCACCAGCTGTCCCGGAGCTGCAGTCACCCCATGGTCACAGCTGTCTGGAGCTGCAGTCACCCTCGGTCACCAGTTGTCTGGGCTGTAGTCACCCTGGTCACCAGCCTGTTCTGGAGCTGTAGTCACCCTGGCACCAGCTGTTTCCGAGCTGTAGTCACCCCGCGTCACTAGCTGTCCGGAGCTGCAGTCACCTCCGGTCACCAGCTGTCTGGAGCTGTACTGTCACCCCTGGTCACCAGCTGTCTGGAGCTGCAGTCACCCTGGTCACCAGCTGTCCGGAGCTGCAGTCACCCCTGGTCACCAGCTGTCGGACTGTAACTGTCACCCGCGCGTCACCAGCTGTCCGGAGCTGTAGATCACCCCCTGGTTCCACCCAGCTGGTCCGGAGCATGTACTGTCACCCCGGCACCAGCTGTCCGGAGCTGTAGCACCCCTGGTCACCAGCTGTCCGGAGCTGTATCTGTCACCCTGCGTCACCAGCTGTCTGGAGCTTTAACTGTCACCCGGCACCAGCTGTTCTGGAAGCTAGGTACTGTACACCCTGGTCACCAGCTGTCTGGAGCTGTAACTGTCACCCTGGTCACCAGCTGTCCGGAGCCTGATACTGTCACCCGGTCACCCACGCTGCTCTGAGCTGTACTGTCCCCCGCGTCACCAGCTGTCCGGAGCTGTACTGTCACCCTGGTCACCAGCTTCTGGAGCTGTACTGGTCACCCCGTGTCACCAGCTGTCCAGGAGCCCTGTACTGTCACCCCTGCGTCCCAGGCTGTCCGGAGCCTGTACTGTCACC
Organism: Semibalanus balanoides; assembly: GCA_014673585.1. NCBI lineage: Eukaryota > Metazoa > Arthropoda > Thecostraca > Balanomorpha > Balanidae > Semibalanus > Semibalanus balanoides. The sequence goes on from VOPJ01011461.1 coordinate 3,121, forward strand.
CTGGTCACAGCCATGTACTGGAGCTGTACTGTCACCCCTGGTCACCAGCTGTCGCGAGCTGTACTTGTCACCCTGTCCACCAGCTGTTTTGGAGCTTGTAGATCACCCCGGTTCACCAGCTGTCTGGAGCTGTACTGTCACCCCCGGTCACCAGCCTGTCCGGAGCATGCTTACTGTCACCCTGGTCACCAGCTGTCCTGGAGCTGGTAACTGCTCATCCCCGCAGTCACCAGCTGTCCGCTGTAAGCTGTACTGTCACCCTGGTCACCAGCTGCCGGAGCTGGTACTCCTGGTCACCAGCATGCCGGGCTTTTACTGTCACCCTGTCACCAATCTGTCTGGGCTGTAACTAAATGTCACCCCGGATCACCAGCTGTCCGGAGCTGCAGTCACCCTGGTCACTCAGCATAGTCCGGAGCTGCAGTCACCTGGTCACAGCTGATCCTGGAGCTGTTAGTCACCTGGTCACAGCTGGTTCTTGGAGCGTACTGTCACCCTGTCACCAAGCTGTCCCGGAGACTGTAGTCACCCTGGTCACCAGCTGTCCGGAAGCTGCAGTTCACCTGGTCCACCAGCTGTCCGGAGCATGTACTGTCACCCCGTGTCTCACCAGCTGTACCGGAGCTGTACTGTCACCCGGTCACCAGCTGTCTGGAGCTGTACTGATCACCCCGGTCACCATGCTGTCCGAGAAGCTGTACTGTCACCCCGCGTCACCAGCTCGTCCGAGAGCTGCAAGTCTACTCCTTGTTCACCAGCTGTCTGGAGCTGCAGTCACCCTGGTCACAGCTGTCCGGACTGTTTACTGTCCACCCCGAGTCACCAGCTGTCACGGGAGGTCACACCGGTCACCAGCTGTCCCGGGAGGTCACACATTGACCTATGTGTCACAAAGCCACGAAGCCAGAGGGGTGACCCCCGAATAGCCCACAAGAGCCCGTCCGGTCCGACAGAAACCGGAAGGAGACGAAGCAGTTTAAGCCGCGACACAGTTGGATGTACAGCTGGATACAAAACCAGCAATATACCTGTAAGAGCTGTACTTTAATTGGCGTCTGAGGGCAGGTTTCGCCACAGCCGGGACGGCGCGGTGCCGGCCGACAGCACACCGCGCACACCGCACACCACTGTCCCTGTGGGCCCTATCGCGGATCACCGGGCAGTGATCGGCCCAAATCACGGATCACCGGAGCAGTGATCGTCCCAGGGCTGGTAAAAAGTGCGATCATGATACATAAGGCGGGCTCCAGAAAATACCCTTTCAAGTTTGCTTCGGGACCAAAAAGGCCATCCTGTACAAAAGCTTTTTACTTCTGGCCCCTGGACAGTTTGTGAGGGCCCCTGGCTAGACCGAAAGGGCCCCTGGACGAGTGATGATGACGACGATTGGGGCTTAAGGGCATCGCAACAAAATAGTTATATGGCTCCTGGACGAGTGAGAAGGGCCCTAAGAATGCCAAATGGCCCCTAGCCAGCACAGAGGGGCCCCTCAGGTCACGGGGTCCGCCAGATTTGTTTTGGCCAGATTTGGTCCGGCGCCACCGAAACCGTTTTACCAACCCTGGATAGGCCGGTCACAGTCGACAGTCACAATCCCTCCAGACTCCAGAGGCGAGCAGGACGGACCAACCACAAACGCCAGGCCCATCAGGTGAGATGAAGAGAGAGAGGAGGAGAGCACCCGACGGCACGGCGCCGGCCAGTGGCTCTGAGCAGGGTCACACGCACCCAGACGCACCCACACGCACCCAGACGCACCCAGACGTACCCATACGCACCCAAACGCACCCAGACGCACCCTGACGCACCCAGACGTACCCAGACGCGCCCAGACGCACCCAGACGCACCCAGACGCACCTACACGCACCCAGACGCACCCTGACGCACCCAGACGCACCCAGACGCTCCCAGACGCACCCAGACGCAACCAGACGTACCCAGACGCACCCAGACGCACTAAGACGCACGCACGCACACTGCACACACTGATTGTTGTGATCCAGCCGTCTGTTCGGTGTCCCGACCATTATCGGCCTGACACATCGTAATTGGCCGACAACCCGGCAGCTCGGCGACTGCATTCACAGGGCTGAGCAGATAACAAGGCTTACGCAGCATTTCGTCACTGACAAAGTGGTCTTAGCTATCGACCGCTGAAACGGGCTCTTGCAGCGCTAGAGAGGACGGATTGGTTACAGGACGTTCCGACGTTGACGTTTGTTGTGACGTTGACGTTGTGGTAAAGATTGGCAGTTGCGGATCTAGGGGGACGTTAGGGCTCGTCCCCCCCCCTGAGCCGGGTCGCGCCAATGTCGCGCCCGTAGTGCGCAATTTTTTTGTAAGTGCCCCCCTCCCCCCTGACCGAAATCCAGTATCCGCGCCTGAGTGGTGGCGGTAGGTGAACTGGTGAAGTTTCGCAATATACCTGCTCTCCATATAAAAAACAGTGAGTATACCAGCCCTCACACTAATAAGGAATTTGCTTTAATCACAGTTCGTTGTTTCACGTTGTCTAATTTCATTAAGACACTGCGATTTAGATTAAATGATACATAGTGATATTCGAGAAAAGAAAACCAAAACGGAGTTTGTTACACGTACTAGAACTATCACAAAAATGCTGTCACCCGACGAAATGCACCGGTCGAGTTCGCTCCCCTGTCGACTGTATCGAGCCGATCACCTCCACTGTATCAGCCAAGTATCGAGCCGATCACCGGTGGACAAGGCGACGCCGGTAACCTTTCCGCCGGTCAAACTTTCCGCAGACGGTGGCCTGCGCTGGGGAGTGGGCTGAGCCGCAGATCAGCCTCCCACTGACTAACCGTCCGGTCAACCGAAGACTGATGGGGGAAGTTACCGATGACGTCACCACCCAGATCTCGCCGCGTCTGCCGCTCTCTGGAGTCAAGTGACCACAGCGTACAGTATAGTGCAAATGTTCTGTCCACTTCATCGACACCACCTCTGTCTCTGTCTCTGTCTGTCTGTGCTGCATGCAGTGGAATCGAATGCAATTACTCCTCGGCCCCGGTATCAGGGGCGAGGGCATACATAGTTTCATTAGATTTCACTGCGTGTAGCACCGACAGAGAGACAGAGACAGAGGTTGTGTCGATGAAGTGGAGTGTGGACAGAACATATGCACGTGACTGTATACATTTGGAGGCGGGCCAGCATCATTGCCGGGTCAGAACAGACTCTGCTGACCCGTCGAGGCCGCGGATGGAGTCGAAGCGGATCGTCGGGGTAGCTTACTTCATGTCGACGCCGTGCGAATTGGACGCCGACCTCCGGGGCGCACGGTTCAGCGCCGCATATAACGGACACTGAAGTGGCGCTGGCGCGACCGCTGGTTGTCGCTACACGCCCATCGCCCACCGGACACGCTCCACGTAGCTGAATGACGATGTGAGATCCAGCGACGAGAGGAAGCACGACGACATGAGATCCAACGACGAGAGGAGGCATGACGACATGAGATCCAGCGACGAGAGGAGGCATGACGACATGAGATCCAGCGACGAGAAGGAGGCATGACGACATAGATCCAGCGGACGAGAGGAGGCATGACGACATGAGAGAATTCCAGCGACGAGAGGATGCATTGACGACATGAGATCCAACGACGAGAGGAGGCAGTGACGACATTGAGATCCAGCGACGAGGGAGGCATGACGACATGAGATTCCAGCGACGATCGGAGGCATGACGACATTTTGAGAATCCAGCGACAGAGGAGGCATGACGACATTGAGATCCAGCGACGAGAGGGAGGCAGGAACGAACATGAGATCCAGCGACGAGAGGAGGGCATTGACGAACAATGGATCAGCGACGAGAGGAGGCATGACGACATGAGATCCAGCGACGAGAGGAGGCATGACGACATGAGATCCAGCGATGAGAGGAGGATTCCCGGTCGATTTGAGTGGCGGAAACGCACAGAAGCAGCGACGTGGGAGGCAGCTCGAGGGAGAGTGGGCACGCCGGTCAGCCCGCGATAGCCCCACCACCCGCCTCGTCGATATTCTAAAACCGCGTCCCGGTGAAAGTTCAGCAATCTGACTGTGAAATCAATTCCGCTAACTGGCCGACATGACATCCACTTGAGTCGAAATGAGCCGCTGACGTCACGCCGGACGGCGTCTGAGGCTCAAAGGTCACCGGCGATCGACCCGCGGTGCAGCCGATGGAACTTCACCCGGCAGAGATGTGTGTGTGTGTGTGTGTGTGTGTGTGTGTGTGTGTGTGTTGCGGTGTGGTGTGTGTGTGTGTGTGTGTGTGTGTGTGTGTGTGGTTGATGTGTGTGTGTGTGTGTGTGTGTGTGTGTGTGTTGTGTGTTATGTGTGTGCGTTGCCGACAATGAACGATGCTTCCTTAGGTTACTCTTTTACCTTCCCTTTTCAGAGAAAAGTGGGGAATTTGTACCGTAACTTCAGTATCTAGGTAGGTACTAAAGGCAAATATCTGCTTTGATGCGAATGTTCAGTGGCGTTTGCACGACACTCATCTGCCGGTTAACTGTTGATCAATTAAGCTGACCTTTAACAACAGGCACCACGGCATCTTATAAGTGATGACACATAGTGGAGTCACCAGTATTTTGTTTGGCTGGAGGCAATCTGCTTGGCAGCTGTTAACTACCTAATAAATACCATTCTTACTATGAATAAATAATCCTTTGAATAATGTATACCTATATTTACATAAATTGAGATTTGACACCGATGCGAGCCTGTGAACTTTATCAACCTAATACTCCATTTTTCCGACTCTAAAATCACTTCGGATCTTTATCGATCTCGAGGGGTTACCAGTCGCAGGTTGGGGAAAATGGGGGAAAGTTGGCCTGTTTGCGCCCCCTCCCCCCGTGGCTTTCTTAAAATGCATGCCAAGTGACAGGTAGCAAAAATGCTTCCCTCTTTGAGCAGCACACCCAAATCGTCACTTTGCTTGTCTTGAAGGGGTGCATTTCTCGAACCGAGCTGAATTTTCGCCACCCCAGTATGATTACATGCAGTATCGGTAACATTATCGAACACGGTGCGACGTGCGAGCACTTGACCAGTACTAAAGGGCTATAACAAAAACGATCTTGCAGATGACTAACATATGAATAGATTCCTATCACAATGCGTAATCAACACAAAAAGGTGGCGCGATATTATTGGCCAGTTAATTACCTCTCCAAAGTACCTGCATAATCCGGGATTGATTTGTGCTAATCGTGTCACTGCAATAGTTAACTGTTTCAACGCTTAACAAATCAGCTTAACAGGTCGAGAACTGAGAAACATCGCGATAAATGTGTACAATAACACAAACAATATGAATCAGCCCAAAGTAGCCAAGTGCTTCCGAGTAGTGCTTCCGCGGATGTCCCAAAAGTTTGTGTATGCCTTGCGCTTGTCTTCCGCAGTAATAACAATTAGATAAACCAACACAGATAGCATCAGCAAAAACTGTCCGCCCAATACCTCGACGCAATCGCATCTGACCGCGTTAGCAACTTCAAATAAGACCGGCGCGAGCGGCTGGCTCCGAACAGTTAGTGCTGCCGTTAAAGCAGTGCGCGGTGTCGGCCGCGATAAGCATTAAGTTGCCAGATAGCGGCGCGGTGGTGGCCTGACATTGAGCGGCGATAGCACTGCAGGTCTGCCGTCTCTCAGGGTCGGCTGAGCCGGCGGCGGCCCGGCCTGCAGCTGCACCCCCTGCACGGAGCACAGCTACAGCACCGTTACCGGCAACTGGGCCAGTGACGCCCACACCCGACCCACTGACAAACACACGACCAAAGGGACAGGCATTATCGCACATGTTTTGTCGGTTAGTGAAATAGAAAAAAGAGAAACCCGGTATAATGGCATAAACATTATACAAATTGAAAGCTTCTGCGGGCTGCCAGGGCGTTCGATAAATTAAAAACCCTAATATACATTATTCAATATTATTAATATATCCCTGCATCTCTGGGCTCATCTATTAGGGGCCTTTTACGGTCTCAGAATATTTTATCTTCCAACATGGGCATCAAATGAAACGTCAGAACATCAACTGTCCTGAGATCGAGATTAAGTCATACCAGTGGAGCCTCCCTGCCCAACAGTCCATATAAGGAAGCTCAGCCACTCGACGTTGGTCAAGAACGAGATAACGACTGAACGAGATAACGACTGTGGTCTTGGATACTGCATCAAGGGGTACTATATACTCGAATTCCCCGAATAGGCTGTGCTATCAATCACAAGTGCTATGCCTCCCACTTGGCACAGCTGCAACGTGCTGTCAGGAAGCCAAGACGTGCCATGAGAGTGCCAGTGATCTAGTATTTTCCGGTACAGAAGTCTGAGAAGTTTATCTGCTCCTCTTGGCGGAACCATTAATATTTCAGAACGCCCCTCTCATGACATGTCTGCACATCTTAGGAAAGAACCTTCCGCGAATAAGCACCCAGTTAGCACCCAGTTCTCTTTCTCCGTACACGTCCAGTCAGGTTAACGCACCGTCACCACATCGTGACGCTGTGACGTCACGTCACGTGACGCCGTGACGTCACACGCTGAGCACGCTGAGCGGCCGTGCAGCAGCACAGCACGCCGTGTGTGCATGTGATGCAACGCGGCGCGAGAATGAGCGCCACGTACGCCGCGCTGCGTCAATCTGAGTACCGGACCCAGCCGGGCAATCAAGCGGCGGTGTCGTGCGACTGAGGGCTGCCAGGGCTACCTACACCAGACGCGGCCGAAAGGTTAACACCAGCACCACCGGCATCACCGGCAGCGGCGGCAGCGGCGGCAGCGGTGGCAGTGGTGGCAGCGGTGGCAGCGGTGGCAGCGGTGGCAGCGGTGGCAGCGGTGGCAGCAGCAGCAGCAGCGGCGGCAGCGGCGGCAGCGGTGGCAGCGGTGGCAGCGGCGGCAGCGGCGGCAGCGGCGGCAGCGGCGGCAGCGGCGGCAGCGGCGGCAGCGGCGGCAGCGGCGGAGCTCTCAGTTGAGTATGGCGGTCAGAGAAGCTGAGTGGGCCCACCGGAGGGGGGGGGGGCATACTCGTCCCCCACCTCCAGCTGCCGGCCTTGGCCCGCCAGCACCAAAAGGAGAGGGCGATGACTGGCCAGTCGCCGGACTCCCACGATGCCGGGACCACGGACGGGTGACCGGCGCCACTGCCCCGCCACCTTCCCACGTCCCGCTCCTTACCGGGACAGCCGTCCAAACTGTGTCAGCAGCAGCAGCAGGTTCGACCGTTCGAGAAGTGACGAGAGAAGCTCAGAGACGAGGTAGATCGCTCACTGACAATGAAGGTTCGGAGGTGAAATCGGAACTTAATTTGCAATCGGAATAATTTGAAATAGGTCATTTGAATATATTTGATGACGTCGAATATTGATGATATTGAGGTAGACGAGGAATATTGGTGAGATATTGATGTTACAAAACTTCCTGACGCCCAGCATTACTCATCAAAAATGGCCCTTAAAGGGACATTCCCACCTTAAAGGAAGTGTGTGCACTGTTTTGAAATCCCATCCTCCATTGAAAAACACAGAGACGGGGCAGCCTCTTTTACAACTAAAAACAGTCTTTTTGTGGGGTTATAGCATTAGCCGTTTTCACGATGGCTTATTTTGCACGAAATGTTTTAAAACATTTTAAAAATGTTTTAAAATGTTTTAGTAGTAGCCGCTTTCACGATGGACTAATCTGCGTAAAAATGTTTTGGCCTCGCTCTACGGTCCCGTAGGGCGAGGCCAATTTTTTTTCTCGCAAATTAGTCCATATACATGGTTAACATCGTGATACGTTAACATTTTTATCTGAACACAAACCAACGTTGCATATTGGGCGGGTACAACATTACGAACCTCAAACGTAGTTCGCATTTCGCAAATAGTCTGAACGAAATTTCATTTGAAAAGAACGAACGTTTACTCAAAAAGGACATTGGCACGAGATACAAACTCAAACCGGTTTGCTGGTGATACGCTTACCTCATGTGTCATCAGTCCATAATCGGGACTAATCCATTCACTTCTATAAAAACACTATCTGTCGTCATAACTCAGTTCAGGTTACACTACAGTTGCCTTGAACCTGCTCAGCTAAACCCCTCTGTAATGCGGACCACTGCGTCTCGCAGAAGCTTCCCAGATGGTACTACGCGACCCTCTGTAATGCGGACCCACTGCCCGTCTCGCAGAAGCTTCCAGTGTACTACGCGACCCTCTGTAATGCAGACACTGGGGTCTCGCAGAAGCTCCCAGATGGCCACTACGCGACCCTCTGTAATGCGGACCACTGCGTCTCGCAGAAGCTTCCCAGATGGCACTTACGCCGACCCTCTGTAATTGTCGGACCACTGCGTCTCGCAGAAGCTTCCCAGATGGTACTACGCGACTTAGCGACCCTCTGTAATGCGGACCACTGCGTCTCGCAGAAGCTTCCAGATGGTACTACGCGATCCTCTGTAAATGCGGACACTGCGGTCTCGCAGAAGCTTTCCGGCAGATTGGTACTACGGCTGATCCTCTGTAATGCGGACGCACTGCGTCTCGCAGAAGCCTTCCAGATGGTACTACGCGACCCCTCTGTATGCGGACCACTGCGTCTCGCAGAAAGCTTCCCAGATGGTATCTGACGCGATCCTCTGTAATGCCGGACCAATGCGTCTCGCCAGAAAGCTTCCCAGATGGTAAATACGCGAACCCCTCTTAATTCAGACCAACTGCGTCTCGCAGAAGCTTCGCAGATGGGTAACTTAACGGACCCTCTGTAATGCGGACCACTGCGTTCGCAGAAGCTTCCCAGATGGTACACGCGACCCTCTGTAATGCGGACCACTGCGTCTCGCAGAAGCTTCCCAGATGGTACTACGCGATCGCTACTCAACCCCCAAACAACACAGTCTCGTCAGTCAGTCACAGTCACAGTCCCGTCACAGTCAGTCACAGTCCCGTCTTCCGACTTTCCATGACCCGTTGGTACACCGAAGTTTGTCAGCGCACTCTCGCACTTCCTTACTGTCCAAGAACGGACACCAGCTGACAGAGTCCATCAGGCTGTCTCTTCGCGCGCACAGCCGCATCGAAGCCGCTCTCAGGTGGAACCGAGCGCGGCTGGCGTCCTTCTGGAACGTGGCGTCACGGCGCCGCTGTCAGCCTCTCTGACAGTCGAGCCGACATGGCCGCCGTCTCCCTGTCGAGCCGGAGAGGTCACGCGGTTCTGCACGCGGCGCCGGCTGCAGCGCAGGAGCAGCGCAGGAGCGCGCAGCACGGGTTTCATCAGAATCAGCAACGCAGGCAGATTTACAATTCGTATAGCGGTGTCCATCTCTGGGGCGGACAAGCGGCGGCGGACGACGCGCGATGGAGAGGGCCGCCGCAGGACCCAGACGAGCTTCTCCACCGAGCCGGCACAGCTGCAGCAGCTGTGCCGCGCCAGCTGGCCGCAGCTGCTGAGAGCTGCTGCCGGACGCGGGCGAGGAAAGCCGGCTGGCTCGCCTCCGACTGCGTCTCCGACTGAGCACAGCCGACTTCGGCTGGGAAAGCGGCCGTTAGCCGGCCCCGAGCCGCAGAGTGGAGGGTTAGCCGGCCCCGGGCCGCAGTATGAAGGGTTTCCCCAGAGCGGCGTCCGGCCGTGGGAATGCGGTGTCCCTCGGCACGATGCACCCCGTGCTGCACCGACTGCGCAGTTCACAGCTCGGGTCACACGCGGCGCGGCCGGCTGACGTTGGCTCCCGTGGCCAGCACGGCACCGGCACCAGCATGGCACCGGCACCGGCACCGGCACCGGCACCGGCATGGCACCGGCACCGGCACCGGCACCGGCACCGGCACCGGCACCGGCACCGGCATGGCACCGGCACCGGCACCGGCATGGCACCGGCATGGCACCGGCACCGGCACCGGCACCGGCACCGGCACCGGCACCGGCACGGCACAGCCTGCTGTATGGTGTGGCAGCAGTCTGTCCCGGAGAGGCATCGCCGTCATGTGCACATGTCACCGGTTCGTGGTTTGAGCTGGAACTTTACAGCCATCTTTCTAGCCAATAATAGCCTGAGGGGAATACTGATCGCTTGGGCCACTCCCCGTGAATTCGGAAATTAATTGATAATTCGACGTATCAACAGCAGCCTTTCTACTAATACCGACTAATGAGTAATGAGGAGCACAGAAGGGTGCCTGGAGAAACATTTCTGGGGAATACCAAAGCCGATTTTCTCCTACCAACAGTAAGGAATAGCGACCAAGCGCGACAGTGATGTGGCACGTACGTGTTACCTGAGGAAGAATCGGTACCTTTGCCGAGTACTGCGAGTGTCCAATGTCCATGACGAGGACATATACAGACCGTCTGATTGGTAACTAATATCTAGGAAGATTTCCCTGATATTCTATGGTTACACATGTTTTTCATGTATTAGCGGCGGTTTATAGGCAAGGCAAATAAAGTACTGCCATTAAATATCGACGAACAAAGATAACTAGCAGCCCGAGAAATACCGCTGACGTTGAGATGTGCATAGGCACTGTTGCCGATTTGCACTATGCAGGTTTTGACGCACACCTATAACGTCTGAGCTGAGCCTGAACCAATCAGAAACGGAACCTGGAACCTGAAAAGTGAAATGAAAATCAAGGCTACCGACAGCGAATTTAATTTTGTCTAGAACTTAGCATTAATGTACAAAAATAAAACTAATATAAATTCAACGACGTTTTTTGGTCGTTTAGACAAAACAATTAAGACAAAAAAGAATGAAGTGTTCTGAAATTATGAAATTCTGAACTCTTAACAATTATTTCGTCTGTGCATAAGCATATGCCATTAAATGTGCAAAGCTTTATGTAATGTTAAAACGTATAAGTTAATAGGTAAAGCAAAATAAAGTTAAAAACTATCACTGCGTAACGACGATGAGCTGATGATTATCTGTGATGGATACATTAACTATGATGCTAAGAAAGCGAGGATAGCGTTCCAATTTCAAGAAACAGTCTTACAAAACTAACATACTTGGGTCTTAAATAGCCGCATGGTATAGGTAAATGGCGGGCGGCACGATTGCAAAACACGAAGCAATAATTGAGTAATGACGCTTAGAAATTCATGCAGAACGAAAACATTTGCTGACAAGATAATAGCGTCGTGATTTCTAACGCCAAGCAATGTTGATCGGCCCACATTTTCCCATCGCAGAGCATCAGGCCATTATAACTTGGAGTCTGAGATTGAAGTGTTTACATTGTGGCGCCCGCCAGACTTGGAATGTGCTCCCTGACACACCATCCCTCCCTCCTGAGCCCATCCCTCCCTCCCGAGCGACCACAGATCGTAACATTGGTTACCCTCCCCTCCCCAGAGCAGCCTCAATAGAAACGAACTGAACACAATGCTGCAGACGAGCATTCTATTTGGAATGGATGCATCAATCCCATCACATTCGGTCAACACGGTAACTCAATAGTGGCACATATACACAAGTCTTTCAGAAGACTAGCAACAGGGGCGGATCCAGAACGGTAGTTTTGGGAGGGACCAACGGTGTTTTTTTTGGGGGGGGGAGGTTAAAAAAGTATCATATAATTCTGAAAACGTATCGGATTCCACTTGCTTATACATTGATACCAAATTGAAAAAAAATCCTTTGTAAAAGTTGTTTATATTTTATATCAGGAACTGAGTCAATTTTGCTCCGAGTTCAGACACTTCTTGGGGGGCATGGCCGGATTGCCCCCCTTCCCCTGGATCCGCCCCTGACTAGCAAGGATCTTAACTTGTCCTTCAAAAGACTAGTAAGGGTCTTATCATCGTATCTTATCATTTAATATCTTAACAGCAGCCATTGCATTGGAGTGAGGAAATGACAACCTGTCCCAGTGTCCCACTTGCACCTCTCCATACTATTTGCTAATTGAATGTTCAGCTAAGGTCTCACCTTTGCTGGACTCGTTGATCACGATCTCAAAAGTGCGTGGCGGCTTTGGGCCTAGGTTGGGCGCCATTGTGGACTGTTGCAGACGCAAACGAGCCGCAGCTGGAGCGTCAGAATGTAGATAGTCTTCTGACGGCGGCAGACGTCAGACGAACGAACGTCAGACGACGGACGACAGACGACAGACGACAGCTCGACTCGGCAGGACCACAGTCTCTGACAGCCCGACTTGGCAGGAGCACAGTCTCTGACAGCTCGGCTGGGCAGGACGGACGGCTGACTGACGGCTCAGCCCGGTCAGCACGGCCCCCGCCAGCGTCCGCGGCACGACTGGCCGCCACCGCCGTGCACCACTCCATTTGAGGAATTCGAGCCGTGTTTATCAGAGCCGGGGCGCGCCGGCCGGCGGCACGAGCCACTCAGCAGTGTCGGCTCCCAGCCCCCCTCCCCTTCCCACGCCGCCCTGCGAGGGTGCGGCCGTGCCCGCTGACCTGTGACCTGACCGCTGACGCCGCACCAGGTCCGGAGCTGGCGCAGCACGTCGGCCACCGCCGCCGCCGGGGGCGTCACAGGGGTCACGTACACAGTGCACACATACATGGATGCATACACACATACAGCGCCGCCTCAGTCCGCTGAGATGGTCAGGGCCGAGAGACAACAGGAGACGACCGAAGACAACAGGAGACGACCGGAGACAACAGGAGACGACCGGAGACAACAGGAGACGACCGGAGACAACAGGAGACGACCAGAGATCACAGCCCAGCCACCATGTGATGGATAGGTGGTCAATGGGCAGCCAGTCAGGAACCAGAACCAAACCAGAGGAACCAGAGTGTTTGTCAAGTGTTGATACAGATGAGCAAAAAATAGCTAAATAGAGGGTGAAAAGAAATGCAACGATAAACGGAAACTATCAAGGCAATGAGACAATACAGTATTTATAATAGTTATGCAATGTTTGTTGCCATATCCCCAAAATTATATTCAAACGTCTTTTTCCACTATCACTAAAAGTAAGGGAGGCATACATTTTTGAGAAGAAAAAAATCCTTCAATGTTAACCTCTATAACAACAAAAAAACATGATCTCACTGCGCAAAATGTTTACCACGCAAACAGAAATTACAAACAAGAACAGTGGGATGAATGGATCAAATACCTACATACGTTCTCCTTAAGCGCAGCTTTAACTTAGTCAAATGAATGCAAGATAACTGCATTTTACTTAGTCCAAATGAATGCAAGATAACTGCATTTTGTATCATATTTACAGGGGTGTCAATTTCTGAAAATGATCGGGGGCCCCAATGCTGAATTTATAGATTATAGTTCCATTCTTAACTAATGGCAGCGCCATAAGCCTAGTTAAAATTAAAATTATTAGGAGGGGGGGGGCGGCCCCAAAAGTAATACAAAGCGACAACCGGTGCATGTTTAGGTACGTAGTGTGAATCTTATTACTTTTATCTATGAGTCAACACGGCTTCATGAAAGCAGCTTTTTGCTAAAAATATTGAACAAAATCATTGTAAAAAGCGTTTTGCGCCATGTCCGGGTACAGCCCACGTAACGCACGCCCCCTGGGTAAATTTTCGATTGTTTGGTTACCTTAATCAAAGAACGTAACGCAGCTGAAGTACGTACATTGTGTGCAGCTCTATTTGCCTTCAATGTGCACGGTACATTACCCTCTCAGGCCAGTCAAGGATTCTCCCAGGCCTAGCGACTACCCTCTCAGAACTGACGAGGACAAATAACCAATGAAATGCACAGTGAGAGGGGCGTCTTATCCCTGCCGCTATTTATATGGCATTGTACTATTGGTTCCAAAATAAGTGTCCCGCTGGGATGGAGGACACAGCAGTTAAAGGGAATAACCGCCTTGGGAAAAGTATGTGGCAATGATGGAGATTAGTGCCCAGATGAGTGGCACTCATCTCCATCATTCCACATACTTTTCCAAAGGCGGTATATTCCCTTTAACTGCTGTGCCGGCAAACTCAGCGGGACGCTTATTTTGGAACCAATAGTACCGTGGGCGTGTTACCTCTGGTAGTCTGGGTTCGTCTAGCCACACGCCTCACAATCAAGTTGTTTTTAACCACACAGCGACGATAGGCGCCACAGCTGCAGAAGCATTTTGCAGCCACAAGAAAGTCAATAAGGCTAGGATTGATAGCCATTAAACAGTATTGAATCAAATATATCCGGCTCTAACATCTGATGAATTAATCACAAAAGCAAAAAAAATAATAAAAAAACGGAACCAAAAACGAATGGAAGGGTCACATTCCGGTGTCCATTGATGAACCGTGTCGGAAGAAGAGATCAAGGAAGACAATGATTTGATGGTTGAAAGGGGACTTCAAGGCTCTTTCGAGGTTTTTCAAGGCTCTTTCGAGGCTTTTCAAGGCTCTTTCCAGGAAAGCAAATGCAAATTATAGGCGGAGCCGTTTAGCCCAGGGGACCGTATTCCCCACATTTACCCTAAATTAAAAATGGAGCAAAACGCAGTAACAATTTATGAACACTTTCGCCGTTCGGGATCCACAGTAGCGAATACCAGCAGCACTTCTGCCCCTCACATGTCGCGTTTTCGCCCCTACCTATTTCCGTGGGAGCTGAGCAGTGCATCTCAGCTCTGCAGCTGCATCCGCCAAGCCTGGACGCAGCCTCCTCTGCCTCTGCTCCCACTGAGCCTCCCTCTGCCTCTTGCCGTCCACTGCATGACTCTCTCGTCTCTCTCTCTCTCTCCACTGCTGCTGACAGCGCCGGCCGCGGTCGCCGAGCGGACCAACAGGCCGGACCGGGTGGTGCACACTGCGCCGTGCCTCCCACTGCCTCTGCCTCAGCCCGTGCGAGTCCAGCTCCGGCCGGGACCGAGTCGGCGCGCTCACTGGCTGTCGGCTGCTGCCGCCGCACGCTGCACAGCCCCGTGCACGGCTGGTCTGCCGCCGCTGCCGCCGCAGCCAGATGCTGCGCCACGCTCGCCGCAATCAGTTGTGGACGCAAACAGGCGCCAAGGCCGCGCCACCGCGCCGCCGCCGCCGCCCCCACCCCCGCCCCCGCCCCAGCCCCGCAACAACGCACTATGCACCAGACGGGTGAGCGCTGAGCTGCCGATGGGGTATTGTATGGTATTGTATTGCTTTGTATTGTATTTCTGGAAATTGCACTCATGCAAGTACCATGTCGTTTTTTGCATTTCCCGGTCACAAATACAAAGCGGGGGAAGTCAGGTATGTACATATACGCACGCATTCACAGAGGCATACAAAATACACACGTCATGTAGGGGCACACTATACACACTAAGTCGCTATGGTCAGTGGTCTGACATAGTCAAGGCATCACATCTCACATGAGACATCACGAGACGGGCAGACTCATCCCAGCTGTGGAGGTCGGCAAGTAGGATGCCACTGCGATGGCGATGGGGTATAGCGCGCTGCAGACGATCTAAGCGTGGGTCCCGACCTCCAGTCCGGGCGGAACGCCGTCACGAAACGAGGGAGTATCCCCAACTCCTCCCTGCATGTGACAGAGTTCGACATCGCTGAGAGCCCTGAGCCTCCCCGGCTGCAGAGCAGTAGTCGGTGTGCTATGGAGCGGTCCTGCGGTGGACGGCCGAAGCCCAGCAGCGCTGGGATGGAGATACACTGGAGCCTCGCTCGGCGCCAGGCGCCAGGCCAGTGATCATAGTGAGCCCTGCAGTGGACGGGCCGAGCCCAGCAGCGCTGGGATGGAGATACACTGGAGCCTCGCTCGGCGCCAGGCGCCAGGCCAGTGATCAAGTGAGCCTGCCAGTGGACGGGCCGAGCCCAGCAGCGCTGGATGGAGATACACTGAGCCTCGCTCGGCGCCAAGGCGCCAGGCCCCGTGATCATAGTGAGGCCCGGCAGTGGACGGGGCCGAGCCAAGCAGCGCTGGGGATGGAGATACACTGGAGCCTCGCTCGCGCCAGGCGCCAGGCCAGTGATCATAGTGAGCCCTGCGGTGGGCGGGCCGAGCCCAGCAGCGCTGGGATGATGATACACTGGAGCCTCGCTCGGCGCCAGGCGCCAGGCCAGTGATCATAGTGAGCCCTGCGGCCGTCTCACTGCGCCTTGATATGCGCCACGAGGCATGCACAGCGCCATATGTGGTATTCGCTATGCGGTGGGTATGTGTAGTGCGCGGAACGCAGGCCGACTGGGGCCTGCATTCTGGCCGCCAGACGAGCTCTCACGTCCGCGATCTGGCCGCCCAGACGAGCTCTCACGTCCGCGATCTGGCCGCCCAGACGAGCTCTCACGTCCGCGATCTGGCCGCCCAGACGAGCTCTCACGTCCGCTCCCGGCCCCGGCACGCACTTCCCGCAGTGCAGGAGAGTCTCAGACGCAGCCACAGCCTTCAACCGATAGGATAGCTGGAACCCAGGAGAGCCACAGTCACAGCCTTCAAGCGAAAGAATGGCTGGCACCCAGGAGAGCCACAGCCTTCAAACAAGAGGATAGCTGGAACCAAGGGGAGCCACAGTCTTCCTCTGAGGGTAAAAGTTGGCTACGCTGAACGCGACCTGATACATGTCCAGGAAACACGGCCTCCGTGTGGTGTGCGAGGTTCAGCTGGGGACAAAGTCATGTTTGCTGGAACACGCTCTCGAAGCGTGCGGGACCTCGCGGCAGTCCGGAAGCCGGCGAGCAACAACTGGGCCAGCGGATGAATAATCAGCAGCCACTCAGCGGCGCGTGTCACAGCAACTCGCAAACACGCAATGCGGCGGCCGGCGGCGGCGGGCGACAGAGCGGCGCGCGCGGCGGGGCTCGCACCTGCACCTCTGCAGCGCCGGCTCGTGTGCCAGTTTAGCGGTGAGTGGCCTTGCTGCCCGCGGCGCCGCACCGGTGACGTCGGTCTGCGGCCACGGGCCGCGGGCGCCCGCACCGCGCCGGCTAGTGACCTCGCAAATGACACGCTGACCCCGAGGTCTGCTCACCGAGCCGCGCCGCTGCTGCTCACCGAGC
This sequence comes from Semibalanus balanoides, assembly GCA_014673585.1. NCBI lineage: Eukaryota > Metazoa > Arthropoda > Thecostraca > Balanomorpha > Balanidae > Semibalanus > Semibalanus balanoides. Next base: position 20,065 of record VOPJ01011461.1, read on the forward strand.
CGCGCCGCTGCTGCTCACCGAGCCGCGCCGCCGCTGCTCGGTGCAGAAGCCGAGCGGAAAAACTCAGTCAGGTGAGATGATAGCGTACACTGTTCACCCTAGTGTTGAGATATAACGTCATATGCCGAAGCACGGCTTATCAATGCTGTTCAAACTAAAAGAACGATATTAAATAGAACCAGAGGAGGATCCAGGAGGCAACGGGGCTTGCAAGCCTTCCCCTCAATGGAAATTGGCACCCCTGTGCCGAAGGCGCAGGGGCACTACTGTTGCGCCGAAGGCGCAATTTTGGCGCCACAGGCGCCCCCAAAACCCATGGGTGGCGACCTCAAGTCCATGAAAGGTGCCACAAATACATGGAGGGCGCCCCAAACTCATGGAAGGCGCACCCAAATCCATGGAGTGCGCCCATAGTTTTGGGGAGCTCAAAAAGCCCCGATGCTCAAAAAGCATTCTGAACTTTAAAACTTCGGAAGGGCGCCCTCGAAACCCGGAAGCGCGCCCTTGATACACGATAAGACATGCACACGGAATCTGAGTAAGGCGCCCCAAAAATATGAGAAGGCGCCCCCGAATCCATAGAGGGCGCCCCAAACCCATGGGCGGCACCCTTCAATCCATGTAGGGGGCGCGATCCAGAACGGCAGTTTGGAGGGGCCAACCTGTAGTGAGGGGGTAAAGTCCAAAAAGTCTCGCATAATTATGAAAACTCATCGGATTCCGCTTACTTGTGCATTGATGGCTGATTTAAAGTAAACTTTTCATAGCAAAAGTTGCTAAGTTTTCCTTTTGATATCAGGAAATGTGTCGAGTTTGCTCCGATTTCAGACGTTTGGGGGGCATGGCCGGATTGCCCCTGGATCCGCCCCTGATCCCATGGAGGGTGCTCTTAATTCCAGGGAGGGAACCCCGATGCCCGAAAAGCATCCCAAACTTCGGAAGGGCACCCGAAACTCGGAAGTGCGCCCTCCATCTCAAATATAAATTAAATCGATACAGCACGTAGGGAATAATGACGTTTTATTAACGTCATGGCATGCCATTTTGGGTGAAAAACCGATAAATGTTTGACAAATCGTAGAACATCGAGATGTAATGCAAATTGTAAATTTAAAACGTGAAAAAAGGAAACGACATTTTCTTCAAAATGGTCATCTCGGATTTGTGTTATTTTGGGGTTTGACCCCCACAAATAAGCCAAACTGATTTATCAGAAAAAAATACAAGGTACCCCTCAGGTGCCCCAAAAATGCGCCCCGGGCCTTTACTGCAGCCACCATCAATTAAAACCCTAGATCCCCACTGAATAGAACTGACCTTGATCCTGAATATGAATGACAGTTTAAGTGGAAGGGAATTAACAGTATCGTTTGCGATTACCTTTATCTTATCGTAAGATCTGAAATACAACGTTCTTGAAGCACAGGTAACTAATGCATTTCGATACAGCGTATTCAACGGTATCTGGTATACTAATGCATTAATGAGAATTGATGCTATTAGGTGTATGTAGTATTAATGCATCCGTTAACACTACGGTGTGTCAGTTATCAATAAAACATCAGTACTCGGTAATGTTGGTGACAATGCCAAAAGGCGATAATCTGCACGTGCACACTTCAAACTTTGCCATACTAAATCAGACACATCCTTATCACGCATGCTGTTTGTAAGTGTAGTTCCTTTGGAATATTTCACGGGAAACCAACAAAGTCAACGTGCTATCAGTGATGAGGGAGGCACTCCTGACAAAAGATAAAATCAAACTAAATACTTTCCAATCAAATCAGTCCATATGGCGATGAAGTGCGCACTGCGCAGCAGCTCAAATCAAGGCGTCAGTAAACATTGCCGAAATAAATGTCAATGCGATAGCTGGCGACAGCAGCCTCACATAGCCAAATACGCGACAGCACCAGCTGGTTTGATTGCATTGCAATCTGCTGACTGCTCCACGTGAACCGTACCAGGGTGCTAATGCACACCAGGGGGCTTCAAACCATCGGTATGTCACGTGACCATTGAAGGCACGCCTCTACAATGCGGATAAATGACGCTGGCAGAGTATTGGACGGACGTGGCTCGTCCGGCTTCTCGAGTACCCGTGACGTGGTGGTGACCTCGGAAGCTTTAGGAGGTTGTTGCTAGCTGACGAGACTGTGGCCCTGTGGGATGCCGAATTCATATCAAGAGACATGGACTCAGCTTGAGCTGGACATTCGCCCAATAAACATTCTCATTTAAAGGTCTGCAACCGATACGTAAACGCCCATTTATCCGCCCCAACATCCTCCAGAGACGACCCAATCAAAAACGGTGGACCAAGTTTGAAGATCAAAATGGACCGATTCGGTTTACTAAACATCTAGACATAGTGCAAAACATTTTGATAGCATAAATTTGCGTTGCAAAGGCTCGCGTTACATAAGCATGGTGCATTATAAGCTATGTATGCACATCGCACGGTCTTTTGGAGAAATCCAACAATTTCTTATTCCATATACATGTAAGTCGATACTCGTTCCGACAAAAACGACGCCTTTACATATCCTGCAAGGAACATGCAGACGCGGGAGAGTCCGTCATATACCTTTGTCAGACTCAGAACCCGTGTTACCTGGCACGTTCTACATGTTCTGCAGGTCGCCAGGGTCCGCGAACAATGCCTTCCAGTTTATGACACGTTCAGACACGCTGGCATACATATATTTAATTTCAAAGCGCATTAATTCATATGCGATCTGGTCATAACTCATACACGTTTACCTCGGTCGTATGTTATTTTATCGCAGTGCTTGGTAGGTGTCCCGGTTTGTCTTGTAGCGTAGCCCAGTGGTATGAAGCCTTTCCTACGATGATCATAATTCAAAATCAATCAAGCGGCCGACTAAGCCTGACAACATGTCTGCTGAAAAAAACGCCGGAATGTATCTCTCCGCTTTCGCGTTCGTTAAGCTAACTAGAATGTTGCCTGGCTAAATAAACGGACATGCGTTATAAAAATAACTTCCACTGCACTCGAACTCCGAGAGAGAGAGAGA
>VOPJ01011461.1:23149-50483 GCA_014673585.1 Semibalanus balanoides
TATTTCCTTTAAGGGGTACTCTGACCTCAAAACCTCTCAAGAACCTCTGAAGAGCCTCTGATGTGCTCTAAACACTCTAAAGACCACGCTTCGCGTTGTGTCTTTAGAGAAAAAATAGGGCCCTTCGGGCCCTATTTCCAAAGGGGGCCCATTGGCCAAGGGGCACGCACGGACCTTCAGGGAGGAGGGAATTGCCCCTTTTGTCCCCCCCCCCTTGGGTACGCCTATGGAGGTCAGTGACCTCGGTTAACCTCTCAAAACGCCAGCCAAGGTCACGATCTGAGTGGAAAACATAAATTTAACACGTTAACATATGTGCTTATATGCTCCTTAACAACAAACACACAAAAAATGCACCAGCTACAAGCATCGATACTGAGGGACGCCAGTTGCGCTTGGCATGACCTTGAAAAACAGGTCATAGGTCACGGGTTATGATGATTATAATTTTGCAATTGTCACAGTATCTGTCAAATTTTTAAAAATAGTTGGGTGTTGAATGTTGCATTGCAATTGGTTAATAAATACGCGATTTACTATAAAAAAGAGAAAACACCAATCCCCTGCACTGGCATGATCTGTTTTTAATTCATTCTTATATACACAATCCTGGCGAAATATTCAAGAGCATGGATGGATCCAGAAGGGAAGAGGGGACACGGGCCATGACGCCCCAAAAAAACACCCCAAATCGGCGCAAATTGACACATTTCCTGAGATGATCGCGAAAACTAAGCAACTTTTGACAAATGAAATTTGTTTTAAATTTAGTTTACTGATACATAAGCAAGCGAAATCCGATGAGTTTTCAGAACTGTGCGAATTTTTTTTTTTTAATTTTGCCCCCCAAAACTGACAAAAAACCACCCGTTCTGGATCCTCCTATTGGCATCAAGGAGTAAGCACAAATTTAGGCCCTGATTATCACCCGACTATTCATTACCGACTATTCAAAAAAAACAGACATTTTCTACACATACTGACGCATGGAACACACAACATCACAGCGAAACCCGATGCGATCGGGTGCTCGCGAGGCTTCTGTCCAGGACTAATGTAATAGAAGGGAATGAGGCGGCGACGGTACGGCTGCGGCGCCGGTGGGGTGGCTGGCGCTGCGACGGATTTAACCGACCGATTAAGCGCTCGTGTCACTTTCAACTTATTGTTGGAGGTTGGCCATGATTAAGTCTTTGGACTTTTGCCACCGATCCTATTATTTCATTTTTTGTACTTTGTTTCTCTACTTGATTATAAAATAAACAAACAAACAAACAAATCACGCGCATACCTACTCTGTGAGATCCTGTGCATAAGGGTGGTACTGTGCGTCTAAAAAACGAATCGTTTATTCCATAGGTTGCAAAAATCATTGGGTAAGTCACACAAACAAAGATTTTCAAGCACATGCATAGGGAGGCACAAAGTCACGTGCCATGCTTAATTTATAAATTATATGAGATATATTGGAAATGTGAAGTCGGTACCTACACCTATACGCGTAATGGACTCTGCCCACACTCACCACAAACTCCCCACTCCACCGCAAGGCAGTATCCATAGACGATGGATGGCAAATAAATCCTAAAACATTGTCAAAACACTTCTAAGCTTTGAGCTAAAAACAAACTACTGTTGCATATTCAAAAGACACCAACACCAAGGAAGAAACATAGCACAGTAGGCATCATTGCTACAAAATAGACGAACTTCTTCCCAAATAACGAGTAGAAAGGAAGTATTCAAGGAAGTCATCTGCATGTATCCAGCTTGGTCTTCGTGCACAGCTTCAACTCCTTGAAACAGGGCTCATAGTCACATTCACCACTTACGCCGAGCATTCACGCGCTAGAGCGTTGCATTTGTTTGTACTGAGGAACGAAAACATGCCGCTAAAACGAACGGTGGTAGAGCCGAGTTGAGCTCCGAGCTCTGAAGCCAGCCGCCCCGTGCCAGGTGACCTGCCGCTGCCGTCTTCACGGTAAACTGGCGCCGCCGAGCCGATGTCACCCGTACTGCTCAGCGCTGCCGCTGGTGGCGCCACCGTCGGTCGGCTGTGCGGCGGTGGCGGCCGTAGCTGGTGGCGCCCGTATCTGACTCAGGCTGCCGCTGGTTGGCGCCACCCGTCGGTCGGCTGCTGCGGCGGTGCGGCCGTACTGCTCAAGCGCTGCCGCTGGTGGCGCCACCGGTACGGTTCGGCGCTCGTGCGGCAGGTGGCGCCCGTGCCGGTGGCGCCGCCGCAGCCGGTCCGGTAGAGCACCGCCAACCAGCCGCCGGGCCAAGCGCCGGCTGGCCCGCCGGCAGGGGGCGCGGCAGGGCTCGTCAGTGACGGGATGCGGCCTGCATGACCGAGGTCGGCGGCCGGCTCAGAGGTCAGCAGGGTCCAGCACTGATGGTACCGCGGGCTCCGATCATGCATTGTCCAGGTCGCGGCGTTCCCGGGCCACCTGTACCAGCAGTCCCAGGGCACTGGACTGTCTGGGCCACTGCGGCATACACACACATTACACACTCATATAGATGGTGATGTCAGCAGAACGCTCTGTCGTAAGACGTGCGGACGGGACTGCCGACAGTTTTGTTCCGTTGTAAGTAATCGTATGACACTAATGACTGGTGAGTCATATGTTTGTCATCATGTTTATGTAAACAATCAGACCGGGCCTATCCGTTCAGACACAATTACTTTTTGCTTGCAGTGGATTTTGATAGGGGTGGTTATGTAAACACCGTGATGTATAAAAGCGTCCGCGGTCAGCGGTCGTTAACCGAGTCAACCACACACATTGAGTCGCTCATGCTCTATTCCATATCATGACACCAGTAATAGCTGGGCTATTTCACCACTCGGCACCTGCATCAAAGAGCTGTAACCAAACCACGATCAGAGGGTAGGCAGTAAAAAACATCATCGAAACCAAGCAAATCATCTCGCTCGTTTTATAGTGTTAATCATAAACCGATGATTATTTTTATCTCAAAGCCTTTTCCGTTTCTCTTTGAAGTCCGTCTCACCCACCCTGCCGACACTACATCCTCACCTGCCACGTCACACTCCATGTTACATCCTCACCCGCCACGTCACACTCCATGTTAACATCCTCACCTTGCCACGTCACACTCCATGTTACCATCCTCACCCGCCACGTCACACTCCATGTTTACATCCTCACCGCCACGTCACACTCCATGTTACATCCTCACCGCCCCACGTCACAACTCCATGTTTACAATTTCCTCCACCTGCCACAGGTCACACTACCATGTTACATTTCCTCACCTGCCACGTCACCACTGCATGCTTAAATCCTCACCTGCACGTCACACCCATGTTAACATCCTTACCTGCCACGTCACACTCCATGTTACATCATCACCTGCCAGTCAAACACTCCATGTTACATCCTTTCATCTTGCCACGTCACACTCCATGTTAACATTCCTCACCTGGCCACGTCACACTCCATGTTACATCCTTCACCCGCCACGTCCACACTCCATGTTAAACATCCTCACCTTGCCACGTCACACTCCATGTTACATCCTCACCTGCCATACACGTCCACCTACCATGTTAACAATCCCCACCTGCCACGTCACACTCCATGTTACATCCTCACCTGCCACGTCACCACTCCATGTTACATCCTCCCACCTTGCCACGTTCACCACTCCATGTTACATCCTCACCTGCCACGTGCACCAACTCCATGTTTACTCTCACCCGCCACGTCACACTCCATGTTACATCCTCACTTGCCACGTCACACTCCATTAACATCTCTCACCTAGCCACGACACACTCCATGTTACATCCTCACCTTGCCACGTTCACACTCCATGTTACTCCTCATCTGCCAACGTCAACACTCATGTTACATCCTCAACCTGCACGTCGTTCACACTCCATGTTACATCCTCACCAGCCACGTCACACTCCATTTACATCCTCACCTGCCACGTCCACACTCCATGTTAACATACTTCACCTGCCACGTCACACTCCATGTTACATCTCACCTGCCACGTCACACTCCCATGTATACATCCTCACCTGCCACTCAACACTCCATGTTACATCCTCACCTGCCACGTCCACACTCCATGTTTACATCCTCACCTGCCACGTCACACTCATGTTACATCCTCACCTGCACCGTCACAACTCCATGTTACATCCTCATCTGCCACGTCACCACTCCATGTACATCCTCACCTGCCCACGTCCACACTCCATGTACCATTCCTCACCTGCCACGTCACAACTCCATGTTACATCCTCACCCGCCACGTCACACTCCATGTTACATCCTCACCCGCCACGTCACACTCCATGTTACATTCTCACCTGCCACGTCACACTCCATGTTACATCATCACCTGCCACATCACACTCCATGTTACATCCTCACCTGCCACGTCACACTCCATGTTACATCCTCATCTGCCACGTCACACTCCATGTTTTTTTTAACAACAACAACATTTATTTACGTAACGACGATGGTGAGGACATTGTCCAGGTGATGGTGCAAAAGCTTCTGTTACATCCTCACCTGCCAAGTCACACTCCATGTCCTGGAAGAAGCTGTCGGGTGACAACTGTCGGCCGGCCAGGTCCTCCACGGTCAGCAGAAAGCCCAAGTTGTGGGCGCCCAGCTTCCAGGCGCGTACCGCCGAGCGTACGTCAAAGGTGAGCCAGCCGCGCTGTGAGGCGGCCACCGTCAGCTGGTCCACTGGACGGGGACCGTCCCGGTCACCTGCCGAGGTGTGTGCTGCCTCTGACGTGCCTGACGTGCCTGACGTGCCTGACGTGCCTGACGTGCCTGACGTGCCTCAAGGCAAGGCAGCAAAGTCAGCATGCTTAGTCTTTCGGCGGACACTTGTCCCTCCGGCAGGGATCACACAACTTGCTTCATGACTACATAATTTTACAATCTTCATTGCAAGATGTTTCTGGAAAATTTATACCTATTTTTTGTGCAGGTAGTGGATGAATACAACGCAAAATAACGCACACAATAAATTTCAAGAGCTCTTGTGCTTTACGTTGACCCTCGAAACACCGATAAACAGCTCGAACTATTCGCACAGCAGCCGCTCACCTGACCAGGGTGTGACGTCAGAGGACCAGGGAGTGACGTCAGAAGACCACGGTGTTGCCTGCCGCTGGCTGGAGTCATTAGTGGAGGACGTATAGGCGTGCAGGGAGATCTGTACGGTCTGATCCTGACCGGTCTGCAGCTGCCTCCTGCCGGGCCTCCACGGCGTCCTCTCCTGACAACAGCATCACCAGATGACATCATCTCCAGACAACATCACCACCAGACAACATCACCACAGACAACATCACCACCAGACAACATCTCACTAAATAACATCATCACTAAATCACATCACCAGATAACATTGTCACCAGACAACATCATCACCAGACAACATCATCACCAGACAACATCATCACCAGACAACATCATCACCAGATGACATCATCACCAGACAACATCATCACCAGACAACATCATCACCAGATAACATCATCACTAAATAACATCATCACTAAATCAACATCACCAGATAACATTGTCACCAGACAACATCATCACCAGACAACATCATCACTAAATAACATAGCCAGACATCATCACCAGACAAAATTATCACCAAACAATATCATCACCAGACATCATCACCAGACATCATCACCAGACATCACCAGACATCATCACCAGACCGGTCACCAGTAGACATTAGTTAGTTGGTAACACTACCGACCGGAGCAGCTCGAGTGCTCCATGACCGGGATATGTGATATCGTGCTGTACCCACTGAAGCTATACTTAAGCATGTTTTTTGTCTTGTGAGCTGTTTGTTTGTACGGGGTACCGGGGCCAGTGGCCGTCAACTGGGGCCGTGCTGTATTGACCGGTGGCCGTCAACCGAAAGATGGTGCGTGGACCCTTACGCTGTGTTTCAACGATGGTATACGTTCTCACTCGACACTAGGTTATTCGTATTCGTTCTAATTCAATTCGTACACAACCAAGGACAATAATTAGGATGCGGTACAGCTGGGACAAAAGTAACTGCCAACTGCTGCACTAGAAGCCTTTACCCGTGTCTCGTCTTACCGAGACGGATATTTTGAAGACCCGGAGTGTGGCCTGCTCTATGGTGACGTCATCCGGCACAGTGGGGAAGTATGACGTCAGGTTAAAGTACACGTCCATGGAGGGCATCAGACGCGTCACGCTCGGGTCCTGCTCGGTCGGTCGGTCACCTGATGACGTCATCAAAGCTAGATTTGTGCTACATTCGTGTAGCACAAAAACACGTGTAACACATGTAACCTATTATTGCTACAAATCGTGATGGCCAGACAATTGACATGTATTCCTGGCAGAATGCAGATCGTGTTGAGCATACAGTGGAGACACGTGATATAGCAACACACATTTAGAACACATTGGCATAGTCTTAACAGCTAAATTTACATAACCAGAGATATTGATTACAACCATTAGGGTTGATGACCTTATCCTCGATGCATAAAAACGTTAAATTACTGATAGACGTTTGTATACATCGTTTTTTACATCGTTCATACATCGACGTTTGTATACATCCAGGATGAGGTCATCAACCCCAATGGTTTTAGTCATAAGAAGTTCTTCGCAGCAGCTCTAACCAATTAAACCATGGATAACATGAGCTATGAACTAGTATTTTAATATATATATATATAATATAGCATACTACAGCCCACTAGCACGATCTATACACCTGCCTGATCTAAACACAGGCGGTTCTCAGGTGAGCGCAGGCTCCGTCCTGGCAGTCTGAGCCCGCACGTGCGCAGTGCGGGCATACGGCTCCAGCATGTTCAGCCCTCCCTACACACACCCATCACGCTGAGCCATACTTCCGTGCACTCAGACTACCTGGTAATACGGTCAAACACTCATAGATCAATCCAGGCGATCGCGTTTTAGATGTGGTGTACGGCAAGAACTCTGTAGTATTTCATTCCCGACTCAGACGTGTTCTATGCTAGGAACCTCATATCTTGGCCGATCTGCAGGCGTCGCTCTCTGTATACGTCCCAACCTCTCGGTCCGTTTGACACTGCTTAGCCTTCGTTACTTACAATTGTCTCCAGACACCCAGGCGTGGCGGCGCTCTAGCGATGGTTTCAATCACGCGTTCTATTTGAGAGGACCCACGACGCGCTGAGAGACCGCGCCGCCATTGATGTACGGGCGGCTCGCACGATCTGCTGGCGTATCTCAACGGTTCGGGTGCGATTGATTTCAAGCTCGACGTCCCAGGATGACATAAGGTCCCCTGCTATATGCCTCCCTTCTCAGCATAATCTGTCTCTCCTGCTGCAGCCCTGTATACCGAGATCGCTATGCAAACAAACAGCGCTGTCTAGAGATTCTCTCGTCATAAATATGCTTGTCTTTTCTTGTTTCTCTGCAGCACAAAATTCAGATGAACGTGGACGCTCGTTTGAGTGAAAATGGGTACGCTGGAGGTTCCGAAAATATTGTATCGCAAAAACATAACAGGTAATATAGGTATGTATGTACATACGTACACCCGTGATATAAATACGTAACACCCGTCTGTCGCAAAATTATTTTCCATTCTTTATCTTCTCACGATGGATTGCCTATCCCAAGCTCACACAATTCCGTGAATTGGCATTGTTGGGGAACATTGAAATTAGCACAGCGAAAGAAAGCCGATACCTGCTCGACTGAACATATTCAAAGTTACACCAGAACTTGTTCCTATCACTATTTTCGTGTGATTGCAGCTGTCAGTGCTGTATTTGGACTGGTCGGGTTTGTCTGTGTGTATAACGCGTTCGTGTATCACTCGGTAATGTCAACACAGAAACTCTTCTCGCACGCCCGTGTTCTGAATAGATACCCCTACATGTCCTCTTAGATAAAGGCTTCCAGAAACCCCGCAGGGCCGACAGACCATAGAGATCATATATGATCTCTATGCGTCAGACCACATATACTGAAGCGGCTCTTTTGTACGCGCTGCTTCCCGAGAAGAACCTTACTGCCCGGAATTATACGATCAGCCCACCATCTGTTTTCTAAGAGGCTGGAGAATACACAGTCTAGACCACACGCATGCGTCTTGGAACTGAATTTCCAGCAGCCACATAAGTAACGGCTAACGGTGACCATTTCGCAGTTTTTACGAGCCTCTCAAACATATGGATTGCGACTTCCTTTGAAGCTTGAGCGCGGGATCCGCTGGTGGTTGTGTGATGGACATCATCGGCTGGCTGCACAGTCCCCCGCCCCTGTCTGCATGTCTGTGTGTACTATAAACTGTCGGCGGCGCAGGAGGTTCCCAGAAGAGGCCATGGGGCTCCCCGAACGAGTGGCTAGGGGCGTCTGCACGAGAGGTGCAGAAAATCATAAATATGTGGTCACAGCCTAGTCACGGCCCCGGAATGAGCTGGCAAGTCACAGCTTTAGTCACGGCGCTGCAATGCTAATTCTATGGCGCTGGCTCGGCCAGTCACAGCTTCAGTCACGGCCGTGACCGTTTCTGGTTCTAGCGCTGGGACACTGGAATCATAATTTTGCAGCTCTAGTCTGCATACAATGCGCTGACTCTCTCGTTATTACCTCAATTTTATCAGCCATAAGACGGTAATACAATTTTCATAGGAACAAAGTTTTGAAGTTTCGGTATTAAACAAGTTACGCATATTTAAAATATAATGTACCGGTTTAAATTTCAGTTGACATAAATCCTTGTCCTCAGTAGTCAGTGGTGGCGATTTTTGAAAACGATTGGGAGGGGGCTAACAGCGACGGATCTGTGGGAGTCTATCGGCGTCATGGCTATACTGATTATTGATTCAACCTTTTTGAAACAATTCAATCACGATTCATTTTGGAACACAAGTGATTCAGTCTTCGTTTGATTCATGGATAACAATGTTGATTGATAATTATTTAAGTTTCAAATAATCAAAACAAATTCTGGTTTATTCTCATTTGATTCAACATTAAAACAACATTGAACAATGTTTTGATTCAATTAGCCTTGTTTCTATGCATTTTTATTTATTCAATCACGATTCTTGAATCAAAAGATCCAATTGCGAATCAATCATTTTTTGTATTCAGTGGGTTGCGATTGAACTATTCCAATCGATTCAATCTGGGTTGAATAAATAACCAGTCTGGTCATGGCTTCACCAAAAATCCCAAAATCGTCTGAAAATGAACACATTTCAAATAAATTTTAGGCAGCTTGTACAAAGAGGAGTATTTTTATCAATTAATAACGCAAGAACAGACACAACCCATTAATTTTGAATTTCTGTCGGACGGCCCTTCAAACCAACGTTTTGCCCGTCTGCATCCTCCAGAAGGTCCAAGACCTTACTTGGAACCCTTACTTAGTAAAACGGCAATATTAACCTGACATTGATTGGGGGGGGGGAATATCTCCCCTGAAGTATATTTGCAACAGCCTTATAAAGCCAATATCGACTTCAACGTGAAACTTTGTGTACCGTCTCCTACATTGTCTTTGCGTCGTCTGTGCGTAAATGAAGCCATTTGGTTGAAAACGAATCGAGATACAGCGAATTAAGTGACGTCACTACTCACGGTTTTTATTAAATGAGGCCAGGTGGTAAAATGACTATCACGATAAAAAATAGGTATGAGTGAAATAGTTCATTGAACATGTGTCGCATGACTGATATTGCTTGCGCTTAGTTACTCTTAGTGATCTCGACATTCTACAAAATTATCACCTATGCGCATTGTACTTTTAAGAACATTTTGGATGCTAATGGGCACAATTGAATAATTTGCGTGGAACGTATGGCCCATGCACTCAAATAACTCGATTATGATCTCTGGCCTAACCGTGTCCTGATGTTTGACCACAATGCAAAACATCGAGCATGATTAAAATGTGTTTTTCTTCAATTAAGAGCTTTTAAATGCCTTCTTGCGCGTCTCGCTGCGCTAATAAATTCGAAATACCACTGTTGGGGTATTGCCAGCATTTCATGCGAGGACAAACTTAATCATCCATATTGCTAGGGTTGTTTGAACACACTCAAAGATTCTTTGGAAATATTAAAATGGCCTCGCGGAGCGCCGCCATTTTCCTGTTCACTGAGCATCGTATAATTGATTCCCAAGTCCACTTTTTGTTTTGTTTTACCCGGGAGCATTCTAAGCCACGGTTCTCTACATATACAGCCGTTACCTGAGGTAGAATTGACCTATAAGTCAGGTCAAGTGGACCACTTCTAATACATTCTAAGCTATTGAGGCGGCAATGGAAGTGTAAAACAGCCACTCCTCTATTGCAAACAAAAACACATTATTTTAGCTACGATGACACGGTAAGAACTGGTGTCCCATTACGATTATATTGCAATCCTCAGACTTAATAGAGCGGCGTGGAAATTTCGTGCGCTTTTTGAAAAAAAAGTTTTTGAAAATTTCACAACAGTTAGGCAATTGTATGAAGATTAATTTTTTGATGTGGAGCAAGCTGGATTTTGCCCATGATAAGGCTGTGCCGGCCCACAGAGAAGCGCGAGGTACCTCCTTTTTTGGAGCATGCTCGTAACGTGTATTATGCCCGTTGTCCTGTTCTATTATCATGGTAAGAAACATTTTGGAATGTTGGGCTTATAGGCTGACAAATGACTTTACCTTGCCACATGATGGCGTGCATTGGTGCCACGTTGTTAACCGCTGCTGGAGCTTTTTTAGCGGGGCACTTTCGCTTTTTTCAGCCTTGACCTGGCGCCGTTCATCCTGGTGTGTTACTAAATATGCAGCTTGTGTCAGCTATAGTATTTAAGAGAGCTCACCTATCCTCACCATCCTTGTACCACGAGGCTGGTTTGAAATAAATGCGTCTGGTTTTGTTGCAAAGGGGTTAAAATGTGCGGCGCGCCTAAACCACAAAAGTTTTCCTAAATTGACGCAGATGTGTATGATTAAGGCGCCCATCCGCAAGTCGTTATCAGTTATATTCATCTTTGTGACATATTAATATGACTGCTACACCATTAATAGAGCGTTATATGTGTCAGTTTCACTCACATGGGTGAACGAATGTCCCAACTTTGACCATGCACCTTCACGTTTGAAAAAATTCGAACAAGCTCAGGTTATTTCAATCCGCAATTTTAATCATATGTGTCATTAAAGGGTGAATAGGCCCGAAACAGTCTCATCGAACGATAACGAATTGTCATGTGCCACAGGCAGGTCCATGGTTACACCCGCGACGTTATCCTTGGTCTTGCCTTAGTCTTCTGCTGTCAGGACGATTAGCGAGCGCTGGCAACTGTGCAAGCATCTTTCTGTCTGGCACCGGTATTGGACGTTGAAAGTGAACTGAAATCACTTGCAATTTCTAAATTCTGTGTGAGACGATCTTTCCAGCCGGTACTGCGGATCCACTTCAGTATGCGAGCATAATGTGGGTGTTAACACACATATGAGCTGATTACAATTTCCGAGTTGCCTGTTGTTGCGCGTGCGACGTGCACACCTTCCCTCTTTATAATCTCAAGAACCTCTGGTACCAATTGTGGGATGAATATTGGCATGTGCAATTTAGGCCTGGCCGGTAGAGTGATTTGGCACTCAAAACGCGTGTGGCATGCTTAGCACGTGCCAAACGTGCACGACCCCCCTCTTTTATATCTCAGAAACCTCTAGTCCGACTGTGAATGAAATTTAGTATGTCAAATTAACGCCTGGCTCGTAACGTGAATTTTGCACTCACACGTGTTGACGATCTCTCTGCACGTGCGCACTCCCATCTTTATATCTCAGAAATGCTCTAAGTCCGATTGTGATGGAAATTGCGGTATGTCCCCACTTAAGCCTGGCTGCGTAAAGTGATTTGCACTTACACGTGTCGGGCATTTTCCTCACGTGCACACGTGTCCGCGACCCTCTCTCTGTTTATTCTCAGAATATCTGTAGTCCTATTGTGATGAAACTTTGGGCATTTCCCAATTAATGCCTGGCTCGTAAGTGATTTGCCACTGCACACACGTTGTCGGCATCTCTTTTGGCACGTGTGGCGCTCACGTGCACACGGCCTTTTGTATTCAGAACCTCTTGTCCGAATTTGCCCTCGTGGCTCACGTTGGACTGTTGTCGCTGTTAAATAGAATAAATGCAGTTGAATATGCATACGTGTTTTGATCAAAGAGCCTTTGTGTATTCGGACGCCACCTATGATGATAATTGCGTAGACTCAAGACCATAGACTCAAGACAACAGCGAACCTGAAGATAGTACTAGAAATATACAAAACACTTTGGCTCGTAAACAAATCAACAGGACAAACACTATGGGCATTAACAAACACTCAACTCTACAACAGCCGCTTCTTATAGACACTACTAACACTACAAACATCAGCGTGGACAGCGTTTACTACCATACCTTTTCTTATGCGAGGCGGCGATCTTGTTCAATTCAGTTTCGGCATTTTCTCATTTTAACGACAGCATGACATACTGTTTGGGGCATAATATTCAGTCTCACATCGGCGTAACACAATCCCGCGCCAAAGGGCATTACAAAATGACAGTGCACGTGCACACCCCTCTTTTGCAAAATTATGTTTCATTTTGCAAAAGTCTGTTTCATTCGATGCCACGTTTGCATGTGGTATAGAGACTATTGATGGGCGACAGAATACGAAGCAAAACAAAACAGTTGAAAGAAAATGCATATTTCATGGCAATTACTTTGATAGGGTTTACTGTATGGTGATAGAAAAGTTAGCAGACATTGTTTTCTTGCCACCACACATAATCCTGGCATGAAAAATTGAATTAGCGTGTCTACCGCACAAGACTGTCACCATAGTTACCATTATACCATTCCTGCCACCTCTATCCGGGAGCATATTGCTAGACCTATCTTCAAGGTAAATGAAGAGCTTGTGCAGTTTATATCTTTCTTCATTATCAATGCTCAGCATTCATTTTGACACCCGGCATCCCATGTGTGCAGCTACCATGTGTAGGGACGCGATGGGCACAGCTCTACATGAAAAAGTTACATGTTCCTCTGCAACATTTTTATTTTATTTTAACACATAACAGATGAAGTGCAAATCACTTACGAGCCAGGCGTAATGACAATAGCCAAAGTTCATCACAAATAGGACTACAATATATTCTTAGAAATAAACGGGGTGCGCACGTGCGCACGCTGCAGCGAAATGCCGGACACGTATTAAGTGCAAATCACTTACGAGCCAGGCGTTTCAAGTGACATACCGAATTTTCATCACAACGGAACTTGAGATTCTGAGATATAAAGGGGGTGACGCACGTGCGCACGTGCAAGAGAGGTCAACACGTGTGGGAGTGCAAATCACTTACGAGCCAGCGTTTATTGACATGCTAAATTTAATCAAGTCGGACTAGAGGTTTCTTGAGATATAAAGAGAGGGGGGTGCACGTGCGCACGTGCGTGAGAGAGTGTCGACACGGCGGAGTGCAGAAATCACTTACGAGCCGGCCTAAATTGGACATACCAAAAGTTTCATCACAATCGGACCCAGAAGGCCCTTTCTGAGATATAGAAAAGAGGGGTGTGCACGTGCGCAGACGCGCAACAGGCACTCGAAAATGTATCAAGCCACTATGCCGTGTTACGACCACATTTGCTCGCATACTGAGATGGGATCCGCATAATGGTGAAAGATGTTGCACGACAGAGTTAGAAATGCAGTGATTTTCAGTTCAACTTCCAACGTCAATACCGGTGCAAGACAGAAGATGCTTGCACGTGCAAGCGCTCGGTACAAAGTACTGTTCGTCGGTGGTAACATGCCCCTGCTGTGGCACATGACAAGTTTCTTTCATCGTGCTGAGACTGGTCCGGGCCCATATCACCATTTTAATGACACATATGATGTAGATTCGGTGAAAAGAAGCACTGAGGCTTTGTGTGCGCATTTTTTCAAACTGGAAGGTGCATGGGTCAGAAGTTGGGACATTCGTTCACCCATGGTGAGAATGAGAACTGACATAATTAGCGTGCTCTTTTGGGTTAGGCAAGTCACAGATTAATTATGTCAGGTGCAAAGATGAATGGTGCCGTGAATAATGACTGCGGGTGGCGGGTGCCTGAGAGATCGATACACAATCTGGTCAATTTAGGAACTTTCCCGTAGTTTTAGGCGGCGCCGCATTTTTACACGCCCCTGGGCAACGAAAACCAGCCTGCATAAATTCCAGAACCAGTCGTGGTAAATAGAAGTCAGGAGGATGAGGTAGAGACTCTCTAAATACTTAAAGCTGAAGCACGAATCTGCATATATTACGGTAACGACCACCTAGGATGAACGGCGCCAAAGGTCCAAGTGCTGAAAAAACGAAAGTGCCGCCGCTAAAAGAAAAGCCTCCAGCACGGTAAACCACGTGCACCAATTTCACGCACATGAGTGTGCAAGGTAAAGTCATTTCGGGTCAGCTATAAGGCCCAGCACTCCAAAATGTTCTACCATACAACCGAACAGGAACAGCAGGGCATAATAACAGTCGTTACGAGTATACGTCCAAATGGAGGTACCTCGCGCTCTCTGTGCCAGGCACGAGCCTCTTGGGCAAAAGTCTCAGGCTTGCCTCCACATCAAAAATTAAACTTCATACAAATGCTTAACTGTTGTGAAATTTTCAAAACTTTTTCAAAAAGCGCACGAAAATACATTAAGTTTTGCGCTACGCCGCTCTACTAACTTGCAATGTCCGCTTCTAACACCGTCACTCTACTGCCGGAAAACCGGTAATGACCCATGTGCATGGGTACGAGGGGAAATTTCACGCGCATCACGCAGCACTGGGACTATTTACATGGTCATTGCCCCGACTCAAATAGGCGTAAAATACGGCTTTTAAATCAATGTTTTTAGATCGAAAGAGAAGGAAACAGCTAAGAACTAAGAACTTCACAAAGGAGAAAAACATTGCTTCGCCGATATTCCCCCGGTTTCGTCGTACGACGTGACGAAGGTGGTATTAGGAAGTCGACAGTTCGTAGAACTAAACAATTTATCAGAAGCTTGGTTTTCCATGAATCACTACGAATGAAACCTGTATGTTTCAGGTACTTGACACTCGCCCAACGTGAGCTTTTTTCACCTTCACTCTACGGGGAGGGGTCTTATATAGACCCCGTGTTAACTTACCAACACAGTAACATAGAGCAGTGCGGTAAGAACCAGCATGTTACCTGTCTTTTGCGGAATCTAACAGTATGTAATTTGAGGTTTTAGGTCATCGGGCGACCTTTCAGGTCAAGTAACTGAATCGACCACGTCCAACTCCAAAATAGCGATTTGCTCCGTCAGATAACCTCAAAATTAGAAATTGATAAATGTAAATACAAATGAATTTACTAGGCAAATTGTATCTCAGAAATACAAAAAATGTATGTATTTGTTCGTATTTGGTCAGAAAAAGTCATTTTGTTAAATGACGTCATAATTTTTCACACTTAGGGCGCCATCACTCAGTCAAAAATAGAGATACGTTTTTTTAATTTGGATTGGGTATTTTCCATAATCAATTCTCTTATATAAATTCCGTTTTTTAAACCTTTGAAAATATTGATTGTGAATTGATTAAAACAAAAATATGTTTTTTTTTACCCAAAATTTTGGAGGTTTGATATAAGCCGTTTTCACGATGGATTATTTTGCGCGACATGTTTTAAAACATTTTAAAATGTTTTAAAATGTTTTAAAATGTTTTAGTAGTAGCCGCTTTTACGATGGGCTAATTTCCGCCCTTTTTTAACCCTCGCCTTATGGTCCCCTAGGGCGAGGGTTAAAACATTTTTTGGCAAATTAGTCCATCGTGAAACGGCTACCACAAAAACATTTTTAAAAATTCAATCTTTTTAAAGCATTTCCGCAAAATAATAGCATCGTGAATAGCGGCTATTGCCAACTTGAGTAAACAGAAACACTATTATCTATATTTGCCCGGTTTCCCGCCTTGCATTTTGCTGCTTCCTACTCTTTGTCTAAGATTTTTTTCACATTTATTCGTTTTTTCAAATCAACATTGGTCCACTAAAAAACGACCACTCATTATTTTCCTAACGTTCTTCCTATGTCCTCTGGAATTTAGACGTGTATATCACGTGTTTGTCTTAGCTTAAGTACTGAATTTTTTAGCAGATCCCTCTGCTGGGTGCGTTAGAGTTATGAGTAAAAAATCAGGGATCTTGTTTTAGGACCCCTTCCGGTGGGCAGAGGATTAATTTGGAGGCCAGAGACAAGGGCGGATTCAGAATGGCAAAAAAGTTTGCTATGAGAGCAACTCTAAAAAAAAAACACACATATATATTGAACTTACCAGATTTTGTATATTTAAACATGGAGAGGTGATTTAAAACAAACGTTTCTTAGTAAAAGCTGCTTAATATGTTCTGTTGAAATAGAAAACGTGTCAATTTGTTTTCTGATTTCAGACAGTGTGGAGAAGGCTTTGCCACTTTGACCACTATTGGATCTGCAAGTGGCCAAAAACATTGGGGAGGGTAAACATTGGGGGAACGAGGGTAAACATGGGAGGTGATTGTACCATTGGAGAGGCTAAACTCAATATGGGGGGGGGGGGCGAGAGCCACCCCCATGTATATAAATCAACACCAATGCGTGTCCTACTAATACATAATTCAGAATGAGACTAAAAAATGACGGTAGACCATGCCGGTAGACCCTTTCGCTTCGCCGCGAAACTCCAGACAAAAAAATGTCTTTCATCACGTTTGAATCTTTGAAGAGAGCGTGTTTTTCCTGTTGTTCTTAGGAAAGTTAGCTCGTAAAACTGTGAATTACCGACGGTCATAAGACTCAGCGAGCCGTTACTTCTGTGTCGCGGAGTGGCTCGGGCGACGTTTGTTGGAAGCAGTTCCACGGTTCCGGGAATATAGCAGCCTGGGTCTGGCGCTGGGAGAGTGTTGACCCGCCGCAGCCCTCTCCACGGGTGCCTCACTCTCGGAGCGTGTCTTTGTGTCGTCACGCCTCCTCCGTCTGTCCGTCTGTCCGTCTGTCCGTCTGTCCGTCTGTCCGTCTGTCCGTCTGTCCGTCTGTCCGTCTGTCCGTCTGTCCGCTCTGGTCCGTCTGTCCTAAAACCCGGTGGGATGACTGAGGAGGCCCTGATCTGATCAAAGCGCCCCAGTCACAGACCCGAGAGGGGCAGTAGCGGTCGACCGCTGAGCGGAGCGACCGCCAGACACCGCGGGCAGACCCAATGAAAATAATCCGTGGCTGCAGTGCAGTGCAGTGGGGTGAGCGACGGCCGCGGTGCATGAGCGTTGGCCGGCGGCGGCTGAGACAGACAGACAGACAGACAGACAGACAGACAGACAGACAGACAGACATACGACACCTTCCAGTGCCGCTGACGATGGACAGACGCCGCTCGGACGGCGCTACTTCCGTCTGCACAGTCACCCCGGTCACCCTGCCCGGAGCTGNCTGTCACCCCGGTCACCAGCTGTCTGGAGCTGTACTGTCACCCTGGTCACCAGCTGTCTGGAGCTGTAGTCACCCTGGTCACCAGCTGTCTGGAGCTGCAGTCACTCCTGTTCACCAGCTGTCCGGAGCTGCAGCCACTACCAACGGTTAGCTGACTAACGGCCGCTCCCAGCTGACTATTACATGCCTTCAGGCACGTAGCCATGCTCTTTTTCAGGGGCGGGGGAGTTACGTCAGTGGTATAATCAAATTTCACTCCTCAGCCATATCTTGTTGACCGGGAGGTGGACGGGTCGTAAAAGACGCATTTTATTTAGTATCAATTCGTTCTCTGGGAGCATCACCACCATTTAAAAAAAAAAAAAGTCGCGAATGTTTGTATGGATGGCTTTCCGAGGTCAGAACCCGCTAAGCAGAGCTTGTTGCGCTGGTCCTGAACGCTCACCACCCGATCGCGCAATTCCTGTTGGCCGACAGAATTTAGAGACGAAGTTTAACGTGCCCGAACAATACCAGGGCCGCAATCTTACCAAGTGCCGTGAATAGTGCAAGTACGGCATGCCGTGAATGGAGTGCTCGGAAATGCCGCACTTATTGAACCACGGCGTTTGTTCGACTTTTACTCGTTGTCGAAATAGCCATGTCGGGTAGAAGCGCAAGGCTAATTATAGGCATTATCCCGTTCGATCCCGAGTGGAGGAGTTTTTTGCAGGCAAGGCGCATTAATTATGCCGTATTTACCCATTCAACGGCAATTTTGGTAATACTGGACTCTGGTGATTGGGCCCTGGGGACACGGTCCGCACCCGCTTCACTTGACGTCACCTGGCCATTGAATCGACCGCTGCCACCGTCTCACAGTGGGCCTTTCGGCCCCGTATGCCCTGCCGAATTGAAAATTTGAAGGTTAGATTTTCCTTTCAAACTGCAGTGCCCAGAACCAAAAATATCGGAATTTTTCGAATCTGGCATTGGTTTACTCTGTTAACCTCGGTAAGCATATGTAAAGTGCGATCGAACCTGAAGTTCGTTGACGGAAGCGCATGCAAATAACATGTCATATATACATGTAACTTTATATAAAGGTTGACGGTGATTGACGCTTCGAGACACATGCCAGCGTAGTCGCCAGAATGTTCTGATGCTGTTCCGACCCAGAAACTGCGCCCCACTCGCCCCTTTGACTGCTACAGCAATTTTATGATAAGGTTATGTGAGGTCAATACAGGCAAGGTTAAGCCTATTCCCTGCGGGGCAGAACTCCGTTGTTTGTCGCTTGTGCTTTCTAAAACCGTTACGCCTAGCGTCTTTGAAATTTGTGTATTTATCCAAAACTAATTGCGCGTGTTTTGCCAAAATTTCTAAAAAATCGGCTCTAGCAGAGGGGTGCCCCATTTCGAAACCCGCCCTAATTTTTATTTTTACTTTTTTATTTTTTGGCTTCAAACAATGCGCAATTGATTCTCTTCCGAAATGCCGCAGTTGTTTTACTGCGAATGACAGCTTTGGCCTCATTAATTAATTCCGGCTAATCGGGAAAAGGCCCCACTGTGCGGCCGCAGGCCATCCCAGTCAGGAGCAAATAGCGAGCGCCGAAGCGACTCTCGAACCCGGGCTGCCAGTACCGGGATAGATTAGAAGTCCAGCGCTCTCCCACTGAGCTACAGGCCCATGCCCCTCCCTGTGGCTATGTGCCTGCATGCTGCGTAATGTATGCATGCGGATTTGCACTGCCTTTAATATTTGAATTAGTTTGGCATATCACTATTTTTCCAAATCTAGTTTTAAATAATTTATAAACATAATTCAATAATTTACTATATTTAGGCCTATCGTAAATATAGCGTTTGATATCTAGCAGCAAATGTTTTCAGGTTTGTGGCTGCCTAGTACCTAATTGCACTTACGTAAATGACGATTACCAATTTAAATTACAGGTCATCGTAAAGCCATTTCTGGATAATTCTTGCCATGAAGCACGTTCAATATGGCATGCGGTGAAAACAATTGGCTATTGAGGATGATCTCATTATCATTTATGGCTCTGGAAATGCAAATAAGGGTAACTAAGTTAATTGACTGCAATTCAGAAAATACCTTCAGGCTATCAATAGATAGAACTGCTCCGTACTAACTTTCGCAGGCATTGCTGGTTAACTCTATGTCACTCAGCGTCAGCGAAGTAATTCTGTGTGGTAGCTGCACGCTCACATCCTTGTCATACGGAACAGTGTGCGTGGACGAGCTCTTCTGGTGATTTTCACGTCTCGTGATTTTGAACGGTCAGAACCGATTTCGGAGTGCGGCGCTTGTATGTACTATGCTTAAATTATTATTTTGTTAAAAGCTAACGCAATTAGTATCCAAGCTTGACAACACACAGTTTCGATGGACGATGATTGCAACCTATACCCTGAGCGAAACGGAAAAGAAAATGTGGTCACATTTACTCTATCTAATTATCCAACTGGTTAATCATATGTGTAAGGGAAAATGAAAAGGATACACGAATATACAAGTTAATGTTAATTGTTTCCGTCCAAACAGACATTATATACCTTATATCCTTTGAAATAAAACAAGCTTTGCCTTGCGCTCAGAACAAGGCAAACGGGGATGTCCATGCGCGGGTGGGGTGTGAGAGTAGGTAATCACTAGGTATCCGTGTGGAGAAGGGTGGGGTGATATTCGTAAAAGGCTACTAGTGAGCTACGGAAACTGACTGCATCTACAATTGTTAGCTATCGCCTCCCCATAGAAAGCATCAATGTCTTTTGCTGTTTGGCTTGTTCATATTTTTTTACTGAAAAAATATATACTTTGCCTTACATTTCGTCAACACTGGTGTTTGTACCAAGTGATGTTGAAAAGTTGCTCATGAAATAGTTTTCAACTCAAAGTTCTCGCTAATCTCTATGATATCAAATACAGACTTTCAATATTAAAAAAAAAATGAAGGTACGCCATGATATCAAATTAAGAATACAATCATATATCGTGCATATGCTTAACTATTCCAAGCCAAACTATGTCAGGCTTCTTAACTTCTATCGACACTGACGCACGTCTATATATCTCGTATTATAAGTCAGTCCATCCTCTTTGCATGAAAAATAAATATCCATTAGGCCTGAATGTGCGTATGTTAAGAAAAGTCAGCGTCCCCGATTAGTAAAACATTTCCGATGTCACCAAGTGTCTGACGTCATTCATGGTCTCATAAACATCAACATTCTTAGCACACCTGCGACGAATCTAAAACAATTTAAAGGCAATGAACTCCTGGGTAGCAAATGGATAAACAACAAAAGGATGCCTATCACATTCACAACCCAACTGACAGATCTGTATATTAAGTGTGCGCGTCGCCGAGTATATTATAAGCTCAGCTCTTAATGGATTTGGGTCTTGATAGGAGAGACACCCACGTTGTTCGGTTCATGTTTATTTCTTATGTGCGTCATTCGTAAATAGATGGACAGGACACTGAGTGATAAGGGTCAGTGACGCTGTTAGGTCATTCTGTGCTAGAGGTAGAGACGCATATGCTTAGGTCGGGGCAACCGTTAAAGGTATGCTGACGTCAGCCGCCGCTCTTCACTGTCAGGAGTCGAGCTCAGCATTATATCGATATCACCCCGCCCCAGACATCGAGGGAGGCGTCCGTCACCAATCGAAGGTTGTCGGGCTGACCTGACCACTCTGGAGAATAATACTAAAGGTCAAGGTCGACACATCATGATGCCATTGCGTGTTCACTACGCGCTTCAGTAGGTACTCCACTGTACTTGTTCTTTGCCGGTTCAGCAATTGCTTTGTACTGGATAGCGTCATTTGCCGACCAGTTGGCAGGGACGTCGGAAGCGGTGTGGGATGGGGGATGCGTTCGCCCATCCCCATGAGTTTTAATACCGGGACAAGGGCGTATTTAGAGGGAAAGTGCACCATTCCCCCATCCCCTTCAACGCCGAAGGCAGGCCATGCACTGAAGGCGCCCAAAGCACCTTCGGTTAATAAAATGCACTTCACATTTAGCGGAGGGTAACAACGACCTTAAAATAAAAATTAACCTTTAATAAACTTTCAAATAAAAAATCGACCAACATCTCACATCAATCAATTCATAGGGGTGGCTGTTGCGGTCAGATGTCTGAGTTATAATTGGCCTTCCAAGGAATGACAGTTATCGCACACCGTAACGTCGCGTCGTCAGGAGGAACAATCTGCTAACCAGACGGCGGCTGGGCTGAGGCAGCTATCAACAACCTCCATTTAGATACATTGAATATGAGGGCATCTTGAAGAGAATGTTTCACCTTTCTGAAAGTTGTCAAATATACGCCGGTTGAAGTAAAACATATGAAGTAAGTGCTGTTGAAAACTATTGTGATATTTGTTTTTCGAAAAATCATTTAACTTTATATATATAAACAAAGATAAAATGGGACAATGACGACGTTATTAAGTTATAGAGAGTTATAGAGATAGGTATGGCACAATATTTTTATACAATTCTGGTCACTTGAAATACAAACAATTATTTTGTTATCCCACTCGCAGCAGGTAATCCATCCAAGGTTTGAGAAATACAAGTCATTTTTCTCCAGGACCCACAATTTTGAAGTGGCTGTCAGCCAATCAGCGGCGGGACTTGCATAGACCCTCTTTTGCAAATTCAAAATAAAATTGCTTCAAAATGGTTAAGTTAAATAAAACATTGTTTTCGTAGTTTATACTTTGTAATATCGGTCAAATAAAATGGCTATCTCAGTTCAAAACCAATGCAACGGTGAAGCACTCACTAAAGTTACAATTTTTGTTTAGGAAGTACAAGCGATTTGTTTAATGACATTTGTATTTTGACTAGCTCATCGCTTGGATGATCGATTCATGCCTCAATAACACGTACATATTTACATTTGCAATTGTTATATAAGCTATTAACGCTGCATTTTCTGCGCGCGCAGCAGACAGAGCGCTGACCTCCAAGGACCTCTCAGATAATGACGACATCTTCCATGAAGCTGACACCAGACACATCGGAATCCTAACGAATCAAAACCCCACCAAATCGTGTCAGCAACACAGGAACACAGACACCAACACTTACTGTTTGTATGTAAGTTATCTGAGTCTGGCTGAAAGAACGGTAAGCAAAAACAGTCGGCAACGGGGCGCGGGAGGGGCGGGGGGGTGACGCTGGTCTGACGTGGCTGTGTCTGGACTGGTGTCTGGCGCTGCGCGTCAGACCGACCGGGGCGGGGTGACGCTGCTGGTGTCTGGCGCTGCGTCAGACCGACCGGGGCGGGGTGACGCTGCTGGTGTCTGTCGCTGCGTCAGACCGACCGGGGCAGGGTGACGCTGCTGGTGTCTGGCGCTGCGCGTCAGACCGACCGGGGCGGGGTGACGCTGCTGGTGTCTGGCGCTGCGCGTCAAACCAGCCGGGGCGGGGTGACGCTGCTGGTGTCTGGCGCTGCGTCAGACCGTTTCACTACACACCGGACATGGGAAATGGGAGCCATCAGAGCGCCGGTCACTTATAACTACTGACAGGGGTGTACAACAAACGAACACACCGAATCAAATCCCGGTACTAGCGCTGTAACCAGGAAGAGCAACTCTTAATTGGATAGAAGTTTGGGAGTCGGACATTCCAGCTGGTATTTGTAAAGATGTCTATTGATTAGCGTACTGGCATGGTGTGTACTTGAATGGCCACCGCATTGCACAATGTATATTGCAACCGCATGCATTCCACATAGTTATAGAGGATAAATATCAGAACATATTTGAACCGGGTATCTTTGAACTCAGCCTGTACGATGAAGGAACTCGAACTTTGTATAAGGTTCATTGCCTGAGCAATAGCACCGCTATCATATTAATGATCTGCACGCTATCAAATGTTTGTACAACATGCCGTCTTGTTTATGAAACACGTATCGGATGTAACGAGTCACTGCTGGCATTTACCAACCACCTAGAAAGCTACCAGTTTGGGCAGAATGCTGAACTAACTATCGATGTGGGGGGCGTGCATGTTTGCCGGTGGCAATGAAGTGCTTGCTCATCAAAAGTCGTTCAAAAAAAGATACATGTTCCTCGCACGTGATCAAAAGCCGTTGAGCTGTTCCTGTGTCGGAACCGTCTCGATGATCACGGTAAGCGGTACCACATCATTACATAGCACCAGTGGGGCATTCATAAATCCGCCAAGGGGGGACCAAGCCCTCAAGGGAAGCCAAACCCCCACATGAATGCGTCGTCAGCGACAGATGTTGTTGAGCGGGGCGGGAGGGGGAGGGCGGGTAGGCTCAGATAATACATTTCCGAGAGCGCTCTCCCGGCTACAACATACCTCCAATACAGGCGCCCTCCGATGTACCGCTGAAGGCACCGTCCCACATAGCTCCGAAGTTGACCTCCGATACAACTTTGAAATCGCCCTATCACACACCTCCAAGGGCGCCCTCCGATACACATCTGAAGGTGCCCTCCCACATACCTTCAAAAGCGCCCTTCGATACTCTTCTGAATAAGCCCTCCCACACGCTTCTAAAGGCTCCCTCCGATAAACTTCTGAAGGCGCCCTCTCACATACTTCAGAAGGTGTCCTCCAATACATTTATGAGGGCGCCCTCTCAAATAGCTACAGAGGCGCCCTCTGTGATACCAGAGGCGCTGGCCTCATATTAAGCGAAGGACGCCTTTGTAGGTAAGGAGGGCGCCCTCGGGTCTTTGAGATACGTATCTGAGGGTGCTTTTTGACTATGCAAGAGGGCGCCTTCAGAGGTGTATCAGAGGGCGCCTTCGGATATGTATTGGATGACGCCTCCGAAAGTGTATTCGAGGGCGCCTTTGAAGGTATGTAGGAGGGCACCATCGGAGATGCATCGGAGGGCGCCTTTAAAGCATGTATGTATTTGGGAGAGCGTCTTCCAAAGTGCATCGGTGGGTGCCTTTGAAGGTATGCAGAAGGTCGCCTTCATATCTATATCGGAGGGCACCTTGGGAAGTATATGGGAGGGTAGCTTTGGAGGTATGTTTGAGCGTGACTTTAGAAGTGTATCAAAGGGTGGCTTTACAGGCATGTGTGAAAGCGTTTTCATAGGGGTATTGGAGGTCACCTTTGGAGCTATTTGGGAGGGAGCCTTCAGAGGTGTATTGGAGGGCGCCTCTGAAAGTATTTGATTGGGCGCTTTGAAGGTAGGTATGAGGGAGGGCGCCTTCAGAGGTGCATCGGAGCACCCCTTTTATTCAGTAGAACACGCCTCATATTCATCAGTCTGACATTCAACACAGTCCCTTCACTGAATGTGAGGCGCATTTCATGAACCGAAGGCGCCTTCGGTGCATGAGGGCGCCTTCAGTGCATGAGGGCACCCTCGGCGCTCAAGGGGGAGGGGGATGGTGCAATGACCCCCTAAATACGCCCCTGTATAGCAAATTCTGTTACCGAAGTGCATCTTCGCAAAGCCGGTTGATGTGTCTGAGCGTAAAGGAATAGCGATTAATGGCTATTTAGAGGTGCAGTTTTTACATCATAGAGCCAACAATAGCCGTTTTCACGAAGGATTTACTTTTACCCGGTAGTACCCGGTAGTACCAAGTAAATAATAGTAATATTGGGTGCGTTTTGGGTAATTGAGTCTAAGAACGCGGCTTTTCCCGGATATTTTTGGTGTCAATTAAAACTTTATAATTCGTAAAGTTTCAATTGATACCCAAACATTCCGAGAAAAGCCGTGTTCTTAGACTCAATTACCCAAAACGCATAAAATATTACCGGGTACTACCAGGTACTACTGGGCAAAAATACATCCTTCGTGAAAACAGCTAATGCGGCGCAGACAATCTCATCTTGGCACATACATTTAGATGTTCTTCTTTTTGTTTGATTTCTTCGGTATAGCTTTTCGCTTCTCGCTTTTTCGCACCGTTTTTTATTTTACCTTTGCATTTTCCTTCCCACTTTTATGTTCCTCTTCACCAACGAACTAGTAAGTACCGATGCTGATATTTTGCTTCGTCTGTCCCTGTCCCAGGAACAGCGCCACTTTGTGATCCATGCAGATGATTTTGGATGAGATTACCCACTGCCAAATAACGTTTTGAGGCACTAAAAACAATGTGTGCTTACGGAGTCAAACACACGACCCCCCAAACAAAATGGAAAAAATGCATTAGGTGTGCAAAGGATAGCTAAGAAGGTTAACTTGAGGAGTGGTGTGGCTATCCTTTTATTATTTCCATGTAATGCCGGACCCAAAATGCCTTCCAAAATATACGTCTCTGGGAGGCGCCCATGCGCAATCCCCCCCCCCCAAAAAAAAAAAAATAGAGAAATGATTTAACATTGTCTACAAAGAGCAGCAAAAGGCGTAACTCGTAAAGCTCTTATCTACAACGCAAGATAATGGTATTGTATTCCCTTTGAAAGCCGAGACACGTTGAAAAAACGCGCCTGAGGCCACCACTGGTGAGCTGAAAATTCGAACATTGTGCCAAAATGTCCCCAATGAATATGTAGGCAAAGTCATGATAATTGTATATTTACTCGTTGGGGGAGGGGGGGGGCAGAAGCGGAAAGACCTTAGGGAAGGATCGTTTTAGCCCCCCGACACTAATAGAGTTAGAAGATAAAAAATACCACTCAGCAATACACAATTTAATAACTGCCACAAAATGTCATTCACTCACAATAGAGGGTTCTTTTACTTAAATTGCCAATAGCAGGCTAAAATAAGATTAAATATTAGCGAGCAGCACATGCTCCTGTGTTCGCGGTAATAAGCATTATCATACCTCTCTTTTGGGTTTACATGTTAAGTCCTATTTAACAGTGCAGAATAAGAGTGTGGGAAAATGTTATTCTGCAGTCTAGAAGGCTCTTTCATTTAGGGGATTAAACATGTTTGACTACGGTATGATAAATACCTTTCTGAACACTGCTGGTCATGACTGCCAGTCTTGGTGTCAAAAAAGATTTGGCACTCGACCTTCGGTCTCGTGTCAAATCATTTTTAACACCTCGACTGGCAGTCATTTCCCAGCATCGTTCAGAAATATATATTACTGAACGATGCTGGTATGTACATGTTTGTGATCGAGGCGTTTTTTGAAATTACTGCACGAGCGAAGCGAGTGCAGTAGTTTTGAAAAACGCGAGATCAACAAATATTGTACATACACAGCAGAGTTTAGGTAGTCTTTTTATCATATTGTCTCAGTTATCGTTTTTCAGCATTAGCGCGAGCCGTGTGGTAAAAAGGTTTCACAGCTCTCAGAAAATTCAAATGATTAAGTCAATTGGTCAAAGGGCTTTTTTTCGGCCCGCCGGATTTCTATTTACCAACTTTTTTATTGCAGTTTTCAAAACGGAGGTAGACAATAATGATAAATAAACAGTACCCACTTAGGCCGATATTTAATTTCTTTAGGACCTCGGTCGTTGTAGGATTTTCCACCCTCGACCTTCGGTCTCGGGCGGAAAATCCAACGACGACCTCGGTTCTAAAGAAATTATTGTATCGGCCCCGTGTGGTATTTATTATTACCATATGTCGCCAGTGTGGTATGCCAGTGTATAATGCGGAAAATAACACACTTCACGCGCTAATACTTTTTACATTGCTCGGCATATGGTAACAGCAATGACGGATATTTGCATTGGATATTATGATATGTGACTAATAGTTCGTTGCCTGGAGATGGCAGTATTTCACACATGGCGGCGCGGTGCTATCACCGCTTCCTTTAACATAACAATGCATGGTCATTGGTCATCCAT
>VOPJ01011462.1:0-27324 GCA_014673585.1 Semibalanus balanoides
GATTACGATCATGGCTCGCTGTCGCCGTTCGGATCCTGTGATTACGATCACAGCTTGCTGTCGCCGCTCGGATCCTGTGTTTACGATCATGGCTCGCTGTCGCCGCTCGGATCATGTGATTACGATCATGGCTTGCTGTCGCCGCGTTTTTCAGCTGAAATACCAGTTTGGTGCATACTTATCCTGGGTATATTATGACTACCAGAACATGTATAATTTATGTTCTAGAAACTAACCACATAATTGTGCATTAAGTTACGAAGTGAAACATACCAGTCATGCACAATTTGTATGTTCTAGACTCTAGAGCATAAGTTACGAAGTGAAGCATACTATGCACAATTTATATGTTCTAGAGCAGTGGTTCTCAACGGCAAAAAAAAAAATATAGTTGCCCCTTTTGCTTTGTTTCCCCCTAAATCATGCGCAGGCTGCGGCTATCTAGTTTGGCCGCGAGACAGCTTAAATACCGGCAACCAATGCGGTGTTTCTTGTGAACCGTTCTGGCCGCTGCGTGTAGTCCATAACTTCAAAAGGACCTGTGGGGTCTGCTCCTTACCACTAAGTGCCGCATCTCCAGGAGCCCACAGGGAATCATAGTGTAGTTAGGTAGATTATGTAAGTCGCTGCTCTTTTTGTTAATGTGTCATAAACTCTGGTGAGTTATATCCAGCGTTTTCAAAAAGAAACGCGATTGGGTAAGACTCGTCCCAATCACCAAACGTTACGCACCTCATCATCTACATGCATTGAGGATCTTGGTTGTCCTGTATTGACTTGATGCTGAAGCGGCGGTGGACTAACCCGCGTTCAGTGTGCGTGGTGCTCGGCCGCCCACCTTCACCGTGCCCCGGTCCGCGGAGGGCGTTGACCCTGTAGTAGTCGTTGAGTGTTTTAGGCCTCCCTTCCCCTTTTCGAATCTCGTGCTTATTGGATGGGGACCCGATAGAGAATATAAATAATAGTAATACCAAAGTCTTTCAGAGGCTGGAATGGGATCATTCATACAGTTACGTCAGTCATTTTTGTTATTCAGGTTGTCCTCAAATAAATTGCGATGGGTCTACATGGGTCATGTCAAACCTCGTAGCGAGAGTGTTCTTAGTTTTAGGACTTTCATTCGAAAACCCCATATTTCTCGGAAACCATAATATATAGGTACGAACGGAAATTAAAACGAAAGTTCTTGAAATTTGCAATCGCCAGAATGTGTTCAGATTTAAGCTCAGGACAATAGCTGAGTCTCCAGAGGTCATCAAAGGTAAAAATGTTATGCTTTGCAAAACTGTTTTTAGTAAATTACTTTTTACCTTAGAAAGTACTGCACGTTTCAAAGCCCTAGGACAAAGACTGTGGCTTTGACAAGACCACAAACATTTTTTGGAGCTTAAGTCCGTTGAATTGACCTTCTGACCTGACCTGAGAAGACCGTAAAGAGAAGAGAAGAAGTGGCGCTGCACGCCGCCGTTTTTCCGCTATCATCACAAACCCTGAAGGAGGTGGCAAAGCCCCCCCCTCCCTCCTCTCCCGACCCGGCGCGGGATAATGAGCTGACATAGATATGGTGTCAGATGTGGCACAGATATAGGAATAGATGAATGCGCCTTATGCTGCGCCAACATTAGACGAGCGCTATTAATTTGCCACTTCAATCGCCATACCCCCGCCCGATCAGATTTTGTATCTCCACTGACTATAGATAGCTGGCTATAGATGATTCCCAACTACCCCTATTTGAGAACCACTGTTCTACGGTATAGAGCATAACTAGTTTATGCACTAATCTTGCATCTCTGCTGAAGCGTGGGGCGGCAGCGAGCTCCGACCATCAAGCGGGCCCGAAGGGCTGATGTCAGAAACTGGAGTAACAAGTACTTCAAGTTTGTTGATTCAGATCTTATATATCTGAGCCACAGCCACTTCAGAACAACATGCACATAAGAAGAACAATAAAATATGGCCATCACTTCCGCCACAATCGCTCTCAGAGACCTATCCACTTATGAACCACATTGACTGCACAGTGCACATATAACACTAGAGGTCCGCCAGCATATAGTCAGTGGAGATACAAAATCGGAGCCCGTCCACGTGCGGTTTCGTACCGGCTGACTCACTGGCGGACCAGAAGGGGCTGCAGGGGGCCGCGGCCCTCCCAGCGTCGGGTCGCGGAAGACAGAGCCGTGCTTTGGCCTCCCGCAAAGCCGGGGAGGTTTAGGAGAGGCCCAAAACACGTCCCGGCCCCGCGACGCGGCGGGCGCCTGGGGCAGGCGTCGCCCCTGCAGCCCCTGCTCTGGGATCCGCACAGGACTGACTTCAATACCGAGTCATGTAGTACACTCCAAACTCATGCATTTGCCTGTTCACAAAATAACGATTGGTCCAGCAGTTTCCCAGATCTGGGTGCGGCATTCACAGTGCTCAAATGTCAACAGACACATTCTTTACTTTGTGAAATATATAGTACCAATGCATGAAGCCATACAGCAAATTGCAAGTCAATACAGCCGATACTTGGTGAGATATTAGATATTAACCTCCAAATGTGAGGGCACCAATTTACGCCCCTTTTGCATTTGTCACGTGCTTGCGCATTATCGGTGGGATACACGCGATGTGGGGCCAAATAATGAAACTTGGTCCCATTTTCTATTCACATGTAATTTCTGGTACACACATTCTCGAAACGTTCTCAACGTTCTCGAAAACGAAGCTCCCAGCCGCAGATCCCCATGAGGATGCCATTTTACACCCCTTCTGCCCCTGTCACGCGCTCACGTACTGCATGTCGTTTTTGTGAGAGCCACGAAGGTGAAAAATGGTGGAAGCCCGTTTCATTTGCTATCCGCACACCGGTTTTGGCACCCGTAGCAGTGTTCTTTTGCCCTGCCCGTAGCTCACACCGTTCTCGGACATGAATCTCCCGGGAGAAGGGCCCCTAAATTTTTCGATGCCCCGTGCTGGCGTCCTAAGCACCCCGCACCGTCGCCACCACAAAAAGGCACGTAATCTCCTAGACTGTTTATCTTTTCTCAAAATGTGATGCACCGGGGTCGCATCATGTGACCTGTTGGCCTCAGAAATTTATATTTTGGAAGTGCCTTGCAGCACGTGCCACGTGCACTCTGCACCCCTGAAAAAGGCAAAAGCACAAATACGCCTGACGTGTCTACACATCCCAAAAATTGGATGCGAGTGCCGCACATGGTTTTCCCGCTAGCCGCCAAAAACATGTACAAACCAACCAACAGACAGACGAAAATGAAAAGTTAGCTGCCAACTTTATTCCACATGAATAAAATCTCTGGAATGCTGGAGAAAACTCAAATGCTCACAGAAGAAGAGCATGTGACTTTTCATCTGTACATTCCTACGATTTTGGACTAGAGGTCCGCCAGTTATCTGAAGTTGCCGAAAATCCCCAATCGGAGCCCGTCCACGTGCGCACGTGTCGACTGACTTAAATTCCGAGTCATGCGGGCCACCCCAAACTCATGCATTTGCTTGCTAACAAAATATCAGATCGATTGGTCTAGCGGTTTCCGAGATCTGGGTGCGACATCCTCACGTGCGCACGTGCCAGCAGACACATTGTTCACTGCGTACAATGTTGCTAGTGCCCATGCATGAAGATATGCAGCCAATTGCAAGTCAATATAGCCGATACCTTGTAAGATATTGACCACCAAATTTGAAGGCACCAATTTACGCCCCTCATGCATTCGTCTCGTGCTCGGTCGCTTATCGATGGCATAAACGCTATGTGGTGCCAAATAGTTAAAGTTGGTCCCATTTCCTATCCACACGATGTTTATGGTACCCACAGCTAGCAACGTTCTCGAAAACGAAGCTCCTAACCACAGATTCCCATAAGGATACCACTTTATATACATCCCTTCTTCCCTTGTCACGCGCTCACGTGCGACATGCACGTGAGCGCGTTTGCGTGGGAGCCACGAAGGTGACAAATAGTGGAAGCCGGTTTAATTTGCTTTCCGTACACCGGTTTTGGTACCCATAGCTCACACCGTTCTCGGACAAGAATCTCCGTGGTGGAGGTCCCTTCAAATTGTTTCGATGCCCCGTGATGGCGTCCTATGCACCCCGCACCGCCGTCACCACAAAAAGCACGTAGCCTCCTAAATCGTCTATCTTTTCACAAAGTTGGATTCATCAGCATCGCAACATGTGACCTGTACCTGTAGGTCCCAGAAATCCCTATTTTGGCGCGTGACTAGCAGCACGCGTCACGTGCACTCTGCAGTGCTGCACCCATCACAAGTGCAAAGCACAACTCTGTCTGACGTGTCTACACATCCCGAAAATTGTGTGCGCGTGTCGCGCACGGTTTTTCCGCTAGCCCCCAGAAACCTTGTACAAACCAACCAACAGACAGACAGAAATGAAAAGCTAGCTGCCAGCTTAAGTCCCCATGAATAAAATCTCCAGAATGCAAAGAAAACTCCAATGCTTTTCACTGCTTGCTTTTGCTTTTATGCAATGCTTTTATGCAATGCTTGCAATGCTTTTAATGCATGCGACTTTTCTTCTGTGCATTCCTACGTTTTTTGATAGCATAATTAACATCCAGTTCTTACCAGCATAACATCCACATAAAGATCAACGATTTAATAGTTCCAACTCAACATTATATCGTCACCAACATTAGTCACCGTTATACCAGTACACCTACACAGTTATACCAAATCCACATCAATCATCCATGCACCAATGTGTATCCCCCTTTTGATCCCCGTAGCCATCCCCCACTAATTTCATTCCAAGACTGCATCAAACGCATGCCAGTGGCTACCGATAGTTCATGGACTCGTGTTTGGATGTTATTGCAGCCTGATGCTTTGCGCCTGGCCTGTCTGCGATGCACATGTGAGTTGCACTCAGAGAAAGGTACACAGATGAGTGATGCTCATACAACTCAACTAAGCTATTGATGCAATCTAACAGAGCATGGAATATAATATTATAAATGTATGGAATATAATATTAATATCAGTAAGAAAAGTGACCGAACACGCAAATAGTTCACATGCTGTATATGGTAGAATGATAGAATCACAGTATCTTACAAATATGAGCCTTCCATTCTACTTCTAAGACAGATATAATTATGATGGATATCGAACCCAACCGTGAAGTGGAACTTATGCTATAATTCTTTATCGGTGAAAGTTCTAGAATCATCGTCTCAAACCCAACGAAACTGAATCTAGTTTTCAAACTTAATCTCATACATCCCGATTCAATCAATTGTAAAAAGAAGAAAGGGCATTCTTCATCTATCATGAGCACTCATCATTCCCGAGTTATATTTATTAGCAATGCCCAGTTTGCATTGCTAAATGTCTTTCGAATCAAACGCTCAAGACCTTACTGAGTCGCTGCCACTATGGAATTGGGAAATTTAGTATATGTAATTCGAAAACAAAACTTGCATTGAATTGATTAAACGGAAATTAGCACCTTTTCCCACAAAAGTTTATGACTGCAAATGCGAATAGACGAGATAAAAATTATATTTGCTAAAAAAATTTTTCATCACAATTTTGCATATAAAACTTCCTACCAAATGTATTCCAATTTAAAGAAGATAAGCGTTCTACACTTTCAATGACCGGTACTTGCAAGCTGCTTGCAAGTATTTTTGGATCTCATCAAACTGCGGGCTTTTCCCGTATTGTTTTCTTACGCATTGGAGTGGAAAATTTAAATTGAATCCTACTCGTTTCGTTAATATGACCGCCGGTTCTATACATTTGACAGACATTGAATAAACAATAAAACCAAAATAGCAGTTAAACTTGGCTCCCTATGGTGGCCTAGTTGTACTGGTTTTGAAATTGTTTCATAAATGATCTGTATTACAAGCTTTGTGTAACTTTGTATCTGGCTGTACGGGCAACAGAAGGAAAAAACAAACCTTCGGTCCGGCGATGCGCCAAAGCATTTCCCCGTGCATATAACTTTGTATCTGGCTGTATACAACACTATGGTTTAAGTCATCATTGCAAAAAAGACCCCCAAAAAATCGACAAACAATAATTAAACATTGGCAATGAAATCGGAAAATCAACTTGGCAACCAACGGCGGCCTTTTAAGTGTCGGCGACCTGTTTTAGGGACATTGTCCAGGGTCTCACACATTTGAAATACCGGCGCCAGGTAAGGCGCGCTTTAAATAGTGATTGGAAAACACTGCTCATGAGTTTCAAAAGAAGTTCAGGTACTTGCTTTTAATTTTTAAAAACGTACAACATTGAATAAAGGATTTTTATTTACTTCTTAAACTTAAAATTGAATAATTGTTATATCATAACGGAAAACTATAAAATTGTTGCTTAAAAAATATAAAAAATATTATTTCTCTTGAAGTCCCCTTCCTACCTCAAACAAACTGACAACACTGACCTCGTATTGGACTGGTTGATGTGTGGATGTTGTGACCGATCCTCTGTGTTATCCGTTGCGTTGATGTTTGTATCCCCATCATCAGGGAACCTCCCATCTGCAGTCAATCAGCCAGTAAGTCAAAGTTACAAACAGTGCGACGCAATCATAGCACTGTTCCAGAACATCCTTCTACACCGAAAGACAGTCGAGAACCTGTGGACTTATTCACGAAACGGATAGGTTCTTAAAAAGTGCTGTTGTATTTGGATAGGGAAACCAAGAAATTATAGCGTTCTTGAAAGAATAAAAATCGAGCACCTATGAACTTCTTCAAGAACGCTAAGCCTTTTCGTTTTCTCTACTCAAATATGACAACACTTTTTAAGGATCCATCAGTGTCTTTTGTCTTTCAGTGTACACCTGGAATTGCGTCAGAATAGCCGAGGGCGGTCTGCGTCTTACCTGGAATTGCGTCAGAATAGCCGAGGGTGGTCTGCGTCTTACCTGGAATTTGCGTCAGGAATAGCCGAGGGTGGTCTGCGTTCTTACCTGGAATTGCGTCAGAATAGCCGAGGCGTGGTCTGCGTCTTACCTGGAATTGCGTTCAGAATAGCGAGGGTGGTCTGCGTTCCTACCTGTAATTGCGTCAGAATAGCCGAGGGTGGTCGCGGTTCTTACTGAATTGCGTCAGAATAAGCCGAGGGTGGTCTTGCGTCTTACCTTGGAATTAGCTCAGAATAGCCGAGGGTGTCTGCGTCTTACCTGGAATTGCGTTCAGAATGCCGAGGGTGGTCTGACGTCTTACCTGGAATTGCGTCAGAATAGCCGAGGTGTCTGCGTCTACCTTGGAACTTTGCGTCAGAATAGCCGAGGGTGGTCTGCGTCTTACCTGAATTGCGTCAGAATAGCCGAGGGTGGTCTGCGTCTTAACCTGGGAATTGCGTCAGAAATAGCGAGGGCGGTCTGCGTCTTACCTGGAATACGTCAGAATAGCCGAGGGTGGTCTGCGTCTTACCTGGAATTGCGTCAGAATAGCCGAGGGTGGTCTGCGTCTCACCTGGATCCAACATCACGTCGACGATGCCGATCGGCTTGGCGAAGGCGTCGCGCAGGTTAACGTCGCTAATGCTGTGGTTGCTGCCTTCTCGTCGCGCCTTCTCGAGACCCTCTCGGCGCTTCATGGCCTTTTCGCGCATCATCTGGCTCTTGTAGAACTCACCGAAGTTGTTGACGATGATGGGGATGGGCAGGGCAATGACCAGCACCCCGCAAATAGCGCACACGGCTCCGATCAGCTTTCCCAGGACGGTTTTAGGGAAGGCATCCCCGTACCCCACCGTGGTCATCGTAATCAGGGCCCACCAGAATGTCTGCGGGATGCTGCCGTAGTGGTCTGGGTTAGATTCCTTCTCGGCAAAGTAGGCCAGACTGGAGAAGATGAGGACAGTGATTGCTAGGAACATGAGCAGCAGGCCGAGCTCCTTATACGAGTTACGAAGGGTGAAGCCAAGGCTCTGCAGCCCGGTTGAGTGGCGAGCCAGTTTCAGGATGCGCAGGATTCGCATGATACGGAAGATGGCTATCACCCGTCGGACGTCATCGAATTTCGACTCGGAGGAGTCTGAGTCGAGGGGAAACAGCGACACGTAGAACGGCATGATTGCCAGCAAGTCTATGATGTTCATGGCGCCCTTGAAGAACTGCCACTTATTCGGTGAAGCGGCGAAGCGCAAAAGATACTCTAGCGTGAACCAGGTGATGCAAAC
This sequence comes from Semibalanus balanoides, assembly GCA_014673585.1. Classification (NCBI taxonomy): domain Eukaryota; kingdom Metazoa; phylum Arthropoda; class Thecostraca; order Balanomorpha; family Balanidae; genus Semibalanus; species Semibalanus balanoides. The sequence goes on from VOPJ01011462.1 coordinate 8,175, forward strand.
GGTCTCCACTTGGAAAAGGATTTTATTGTCTTCGCCATTTTTCTGGAGGCCAGGTATTGTGTTGAGCACCAGGGATGTGGTTGAGACCACGATGAATAGTACAGAGATAATGGCGAGCACCTGCAGAAGAAATAGCATATTTTTTGTCAAAGGAATGCAGACACAAAACTTGTTTTACCCTTTTCTTGAGGGTAAACCCGCCACTTACGGGTAACAGGGCCCCACAGAAGTTTTTCACCACATACTGGGTGGTAAATTCTTTGCATTTACTCTCGCCCAGAGGATATTTTTTCCCCTCTGGGTAAGAGTAAATGAAAAGAGTTTGCCACCCGGTCGGTGGTGCAAAACGTCTGTGAGCCCTGTTTGCCCTGCTGTGGCAGGTTTATCCTCTAGGAAAGGGTAAAACAAATCAGTGCGTGTAGAGGTGCCTGCATTAAAAGGAAGAACTGCATTATTGGATAATATGGGCGCAAATTGATTCAAAGGTGTCGGCGTGCCCTTAAACCCCAATAAACAAACAATTATTGGATAATATTGTGTTAAATTCCATTGAGTTATGTATAGTTTTACATGCCGGTTTATTACATATTCGTTAGCATGTTCCAGCATTCAACTTCTCTATTTGCTCGCAAATGCACTGCCACCAGGCACGTAGCCAATATTTTTATCGGGGGGTGGGGCACGTCGGAAAAAAAGTTGCTCCTCTGCTAAATGCTGCTGACCGGGGGTAGGGTTGGGTCGTCAGAGAATCTCATTATATCTAGTGTTAATTTATTTTGCTCTGGGGAGCATGGCACCCGTGGCCCCCCTTGGCTACGTCTTTGACAGCCACGTGTGCATAATAGAACTGCGTGCACAACACACTGTTATATTCTCATAATGTCCGTATTGAATAATGCATGACGTTAACCATCACTTAAAAGTAACTGTGCAGTAAGCATTATTCAATTGGCAAGGAAACGAAACAAATGAGCTGTGTTTCCATGTAGTTTCATCGCAAGATCTCGGCTCAGGTTTTGTTTTTTTCGTTAAATCACCAGACTGCTAGTAGAAGCATGTAAATAGGATATTTAAATGGTCTGTGTTCAGTTAAATCGTAGATGCTAATCTGTTGAAATTTTTATAAATTTTAGTTAACTCGTTGTTTAAGATTGTTAGAATCTGGGCTTTAAAGAACGTTGAAAGCTCATCCTTGAAAACTCTTGATCTAAGGTGACCTTCAACAGATGCTACTGGAGGGTTAAACAATTGGTTTGTCATGATATATCACACAAAATGGCAACAACAATGACAAATGTTGTGGAAACCAAAGCGTCCGAGGTAACAAAAGTATAATTTGACGTGGAACGATGATTACATATTGTCGCTACAACCAGGTGATTATTATGATGACATCAGTGCCGATTGTAATACATAATAGGAAATATGGTATAAAATACCTCTTAGTCGTGGATAAGTGAAAATCTCGTGATCAAGGATTAATGTATACCAATGACTAACGGTCATGAAAAACAGTGTTTGAAAGCCGCTACCCATGTTAGTACCTTAATCAAATATCATATTTAATATTGAATACATAGCAAATTGACTGCCAGCACGGCTCCGTAGTGATGTGCCACAATTGTTGACTCAGACTGTGCTGTGTCAGACTGTGTCAGACTGTGTTGACTCATACTGTGCTGTGTCATACTGTGTCAGACTGTGTTGACTCAGACTGTGCTGTGTCAGACTGTGCTGTGTCAGACTGTGTTGGCTCAGACTGTGCTGTCAGACCTGTGTCAGCTGCTGTGTTCAGACGTGTTCATACTGTGTTGATCAGACTGTGCTGTTTCGACTGTGTCAGACTGTGTTGACCTCGACTGGGTGCTGTTCAGACTGTGTCGACTGTGTTGACTCAGACTGTGCTGTGTCAGACTGTGCTTCTGTCACTGTGTTGGTCAGACTGTGCTTTGTCAGACTGTGCGTGTCAGACGTGTTGGCTCAGACTGTATGCTTGTTTCAGACTGTGTTCAGACTGCTGTGTCAGACTGTGTCATACCTGTGTGACTCAGCTGTGCTGTGTGTCAGACTGTGTCAGACTGTTTGACTCAGACTGTGCGTGTCAGACTGTGTCAGACTGTGTTGACTCAGCTGTGCTGTTCAGACTTGTCAGACTGTGTTGACTCAGACTGTGCTGTGTCAGACTGTGTCAGACTGTGTTGACTCAGACTGTGCTGTGTCAAACTGTGTCAGACTGTGTTGACTCAGACTGTGCTGTGTCAGACTGTGTCAGACTGTGCTGTGTCAGACTGTGTCATACTGTGTTGACTCAGACTTGCTGTGTCGACTGTGTCAGACTGTGTTGACTCAGACTGTGCTGTGTCAGACTGGTTGACTCAACTGTGCTGTGTCAGGACTATGTCAACTGTGCGTGTCAGACTGGTGTTCATTACTGGTTGACTGTAGCACGTGCTTGTGTCAGACTGTGGTCAGACTGTTGTTGACTCAGACTGGCTGTTCATACTGTGTTGACTAGCTGTGCTGTGTCAACTGATGTCAGACTGTGTTGACTCGGACTGGGCTTGTCATTACTGTGTGGCTCAGACTGTGCTGTGTCAGACTTGTCAGACTGTGTTGACTCGGACTGTGCTGTTCAAGACTGTGTCAGACTGTGTTGACTAAGACGTGTGCTGTGTCAGACGTGTCAGACTGTGTTGACTCGACGATGCTGTGTCAGAATATGCCATATTGTGCTTGACTAGACTTGTGCTGTGTCAGACGTGTCAGACTATGCCATACTGTGTGACTAAGACTGTCTGTGTCAGACTGGTGTCAGATGTGTTGGCTCAGGACTGTGCTGTGTCAGACTGTGTCAGACTGTGTTGACTCAGACTGTGCTGTGTTCAGACTTGTGTCGACCTGCTGGTGACTCAGACTGTCCGTGTCAGACTGTGTCAGACTGTGTTGACTCAGACTGTGCTGTGTCAACTGTTGTCAGACTGTGTTGACTCAGACTTGCTGTGTCAGACTGTGTCGACTGTGTTGACTCCAGATACTATGCTGTTGCGACTGTGTCAGACGTGTGACTCGACTTGTGCTGTGTCAGACTGGTTGACTCCGGACTGTTGCTGTGTCAGGACTGATGTCAACTGTGTTGACTCGGACTGTGCTGTGTCATCTGTGTTGACTCAGATGTGCTGTATCAGACTGTGTTGACTCAGACTGGCTGTGTCAGACTGTGTAGACTGTGTTGACTTCAGACTTGTGCTGTGTCAGACTATGTTGACTCAGACTGTGCTGTGTCAGACTGTCAGCTGTGTTGACTAAGACTGTGCTGTCTGTCAGACTTGTCAGACTGTGTTGGGGGCCAGGACTGATGCTGTGTCAGACTGTTCAACTGTGTTGGCTCAGACTGTGCTGTGTCAACTGTGTCAGACTGTGTTGACTAAGACTCTGTGTCGATTGTGTTCAGACTGTGTGACTCGACTGTGCTGTGTTCATACTGTTTGACTCAGACTGTCTGTATCAGACGTGTTTGACTCAGACTGTCTGTTTCAGGCTGTATCAGACTGTGTTGACTCAGACTGTGCTGTGTCAGATGTGTCAGCTGTGGCTGTGTCAGGACTGTCAGACTGTGTTGACTAAGACTGTGCTGTGTCAGACTGTGTCAGACTGTGTTGGCTCAGACTGTGCCAGACTGTGTTGACTCAGACTGTGCTGTGCCAGACTGTGTCAGACTGTGTTGACTCAGACTTTGCTGCAATTCGAAGCAGAATGGGGGATGCTGCAGCGACGCACGGCTGACATCCCTTTGTCAGTAAAGATCTTAGTTAGATAATACTTAGATTAGATAATACCTTAGTTATAGATTATATTAGATTAGTAGACTTAGATAATACCTTAGTAGGTACTATATACATGCCTGTCACTGTGTGACAACGTCACGCCACGGTGTTTGTTGTATGACAGGTGGACTGTGCTTCTGAAGCTATCAAAGTTTACCCGGATCAATTATGTGTCCAACGCCCAAGCAAGCCATTCGAGATATCACGCGGTCGGTGAATTCCAGGAAAATTGTGATGTCATGTTAAAGGGAGAGTGCCACCTCGCGGACCGATATAGAGTTTATGGTGTGTATTGGTAAATTAAGCGTATTCGATTTCACCTGCAAAGTCTGGTTCCCGAAACTGACCCCGTTAGATCAAAAAAGACTTTAGCACCTCCAATGATTGGCAATCATTCGTAAAATTTGAATCGCCTCCGCACTATTTTGAATCACTTCTTCGTGGGCTGTAATTTTTATTTGAATACTGCGCACTGAACATCACCATTCCGTCAGTAAACTTAAAAATAAAAAAGTATGCAGTTAATTATATTGTCAACAATCTTAGCTTCTTTTAATAATTTACATTTAATAAACAGCCAGGATACAAGATATTTTAGGCCCACTTTGGGCTGTAAAAGTACGTGAATTACCCTACCAACACCGACAGACGTTTCAAAGTCAAGTCGCGGCGAATTCAGACTATTGGCTTTTGGGCGGGGAGCCATAGGGGAATACAAACCGGTAGTGACTTTCAGCAACTGTACACATTGCTGACGACAGATTAATTCCAGAAACGGATTGAAATCAGGTATTTTGCTTCCCCTCATTTGCAAAGCAAGTGATACAAGCGATACAGTTTAATATGAAAGAATAATTAATGAAAACATATCGCATCAGTTATGCGTAGCGACAACTAGTGGCAAGTATCTAAGTACTAGTCAAGAACGCCATCGCCCATCAAGAGCGGCCGTCATGAATTTAGTGCTGACTGCTGTGCACAATCGGGACTCACAATATGGAGTCAGCAAAAAACGAAAATGTTTTGCCGATACATTGCTTTAGGGCAAGTTTGAGCAAAAGCATACATGAGAAACAATTCCAGCATTCATTTAAGCTGCTTTTTGGAAATCTTCCCGAGGTGGCACTATCCCTTTAAGTATGTTATGAATAACAGTTATTTTAGAACACATGATGACAGGATGGACTGGAATCAATAGCGTTCCTTGATTTGCATAATAATTAATTGACGGATTTGTTTATTTGTGCCAGCAGTTTACTTAATAAACCCAACTGTATAAGTTTCCAGTCATCAGAGGCATCACAATGAATAAGCGAGTCCATCGAATACCTAACTTGTCTGAATGTATGCTGCTGACATAAGTCTATACAAGTTTGGGTTTGGTCAGAAATGTTCACTAAAATTGAAGAATGCGAGACACCCGCAAAAATTATGGACCAAAACTAGTAAATGTGCAATTCCCTTGAATGCCATGATCTATTGACCGTTCCAAGTACTAGGCCTCGCATCAGTTCAAAGGCTGCACTAACTCCAGACAGACTTTCATAAAATGGTGGCACCGTCGAAAGGTCAGCGGAGACTGGGGACCGCTGCCGCTGCACTGTTGCCACTCAGGTCCCGGACGGTCCAGGGGCGGAAACGGACCCACGGGCGGACCCACGGGCGGGAGTCAGCTGAGACTGGGGACCGCTGCACTGTTGCCACTCAGGTCCCGGACGGTCCAGGGGCGGAAACGGACCCACGGGTAGACCCACGGGCGGGAGTCACCTGCCCATCTGGGCAGGTGACGGGGCCATCCAGCGAGGGGAAGTCCCGGATCGTGTGTGTGGCGGGGCGTCTTCACCACAGCTGGCGCGGTGCGGACGCCCCGCCAGCCGCTGGCTGAGCGCTGGTACATTGCCACTGCCCATCCCCAGCACACACAGCCACAGCCACAGCCACAGCCACAGCCCAGCCTTGAGCCGCGCAGAAACAGAGAGCCAGTCAGTCGTCCAGCTGTACCGCTGCAGACAGAACAGACAGACACACAAACAGACAGCAGCCTCCGCGACGCGCGGACGCCGAGCTCAGTTTACATCGAGTGAGGTGCGGGGGGCAGTGGACAGGATTCAGCTGGGGTCAGCCGAGGGGGGCAGTGGACAGGATTCAGCTGGGGTCAGCCCGATGGGGGTGGCCAGTGTTCAGGGACTTCAGCTGGGGTTCAGCCGAGGGGCGGCAGTGGACAGGATTCAAGCTGGGGTCAGCGAGGGAGGGTGCAGATGGACAGGACCCTTCATAGCTGGGGTCAGCCTGGAGAGGGGCAGTGGACCAGGATTCAGTCTCGCGTGTCAAGCCTCGAGTGTGGGTGCCAAATAGGCTGACACAGGACACAGTTGGGGTGGCATGACCAGCGAGGGGGGCCCCAGTGCACAAGTTATTCAGCTGGGTCAAGCCGAGGGGTTGGCAGTGCGACCAGATTCCAGCTGGGGGTCAGCGAGTCTGGTTTGGACCTCAACAGGCATTCGACCGGAGCCTGGATCCACGCCCCCATCCTGGTCTTTCACGAGAGCGGCAGAGCCAAGTTGGGACAGGATTCAGCCTGGGGTCAGCGAGGGGGCAGTGGACAGGATTCAGCTGGGGTCAGCCGAGGGGGGCAGTGGACAGGATTCAAGCTTGGGGTTTCAGCCGGAGGGGAGTGTCCTAGCATGATTCAGTGGGGTCCCACCAATCGGGCAGTAAGACTCAGCCTGGGGTCAGCCGAGGGGGCAGTTGGACTGGATTCAGCTGGGCGTCAGACGTAGGGGGCAGTGGACAGGATTCAGCTGGGTCAGCGAGTGCTGACACGTGTAACCAGTACAACACCATGCCGACTAATATCCGTCCCGCTGGCGATGACCTGCCAGCTTAACACTGTGGGTAAATCCTAGCTGCCCGCTGGGCTGTTTTGACTGTGCCGCTTTGAAGCCTTACTGTACTGATAGTTTAACAGTTCACCAGTTCCAGGTGTAACTGGATCACTCACAGTGTTGAAGCCAGGTATCGCCAGCCAGGGGACAGCGATCTTTCTGTCGGCACCTGTGCATACGTCATAGCACATACGACGTGCGGTCTGATGACTCCAACAGCCTGAGCTGATGAGAAGTCTTAAGACTGAGGAGCTGTTCTTTTTTCGCGGAGTTACACACAGTTACAGTAGCCGAATAGCACAGAGATTATTTATGACACGCACTAGGAAAGCTGAGTCACGAGCATGCACATAATTTAAAAGCAATGTTCACCGGCGATGAATCGAATGGAAGATCTCGAAATATACTTAAAAAGTACTTAAAAAGTTGAAAATATATACAACATACAAAGTAAACGATCTGAGAAAATGAGCAGAAGCACGAAATTTAAACGCATAAACACCAAAAAGGTTATGCACAAGGTGGTAAGATCAAGGCAGAAGCATAAGGTGCATTTAAGTTCATTGGGTCCATGCGGCGAGTATGAATTATAAACTTCCCTTGACTATCCAAGTACCAAGTAATCAAAAATAATTCCACTAATAGCACTCCTAAACATCTTATGACTCAATTTAACAATATTCAATGTAAGGCGACAGATTTGTATATTCGCTCAACAACGCTTTTATTCAAATGGAACGAAACCAAACTAATATTCTTTTAGCAGTAGTTCATGCTCAGTGTTCGGAAGATAATTGCCACTGTGATTTTTGATTGACGCCGAAAGAGCAAAATTAACTCCTATTCAAGGAAAAACACATTGTATAATGCCCTGTGAGATACTTTAAACGCTGCCCACTGCGAGTGGTGAAATCCACCCACCCCTACGATTTTTCAAGGATAGCGGAAAAACGATGGCGCCGCCACCGTTTTCATACCTGTTCTAAAATTAACAACCCACATTATGCAAAATTATTGGCCTCAGGTCATCTCAGGTCAGGTTACCAGACCAGGTCACGTGATGATCTCACATTCAAAATGTTTTGGGACGCATGCATACACAGTTTTGAAACGATCGGTTTCCACCTTGCATAATGTCATAAGGTTATAGATACCTACAATTTATTTGTATCCGATTTCTGATATCGGTGACCTAAGGTCAGGGTCAATTTCGTGACCACCAATACTTGTTTGTCAATAACTCTCGACAGAATGAAGATAGAGGTGTTAAACCGGTACCAGTGTGTCAGAATCTCTCCCCCCGCAGGAAATAGGGTTAAAGGCTTTGACTTCGTCCATCATTGGGTCATCCCGTCGGCGATATTGAGGAATATAAGATAATTGAAGAGTCTATCTACAGCAGAAAATAGGTATAGTCGAGCTTATACATCTTATGTACAGGGGCGCAGCCAGGATTTTTCGACAGGGGGCTAACTGAAGTGGGCTCGTTGTCATTAGCTGATGCCCCCCCCTCCCCAAAATCAAGTTCCACTCCATTTTAGACAAATGCCACTGCATGTGGCACTGTTCGGCCCATTGGCATTGGATAAGCCAAGGTTTAGGCCTGAAATGGACCCTTTCTGAGTTCATAATGGGCTACTTTCAGACCCGAGATAGGCCCCTCGGAGCCGCGACGGGGGGTGTTTAGCCCCCATAGCACCCCCTAGCTGTCTGTACTCCTGCTTAGGTAACGCATTAATGTGATAATGATTAATAAACGTTTCAAGCAAGCATATGTAAGGAAGCAGTATATGTATTTTAAAGTAAAGATGGTTTGTCACTGGTCACTGGTCAGCCGAGCATAATGGTGCCATGCAGCAGCACCAGTGAGCATAATGGTGCCATGCAGCAGCACCAGTGAGCATAATGGTGCCATGCAGCAGCACCAATGCAAGCTCCATCAAAAGCCACGTATGTAACATCCGCTTGCGTGCAAACATTCGATTCTGCGACCGACGTCCATTCAGCAGCATGCTTTGTAGAGTTCGACATGGCTGAACTTTTCCTTGGGCTAGCCGCCCTACAGTCATGGCATCCCGGCCACAGCCAGCCACAGCCACTCCCAAATGTCAATGCTGGCCGTTGGCCAGCAGTGAGGATTTTTTTTTTGTAAATTCATATTATGTGTTTATTTCCAGTTTACTGTTATGGCAGCATGACAAGGCTTCTTTAACCATGATTGGTTTGATAAAATTGATAAAAATAGAATAAAAATTACATGTAGACAATGCAGCCACAGCCGTAGCCATAGCCATGATCTAGAGATTTTCTAGTCCGCCCAACCCCATTAGCCGTGGGGTTCGGCCGACCATGGGGATAGCTGCCCCATGTAGATCTCTGATACTTTGAATCATCATCCCAACAATAAGGTCCCATGTCTATCCTGCGCACTGGCGTCCGCAGACGGCTGATAAAGTGTGTGTGGGGAGTCAAAATGACCATTGGCAGCGCTACGACTGGGAGGAATTTCCAAACATATGTTGAGCGGGGGAAGGGTATCGGGCCTTCAGCCGTCAGCGAGATGTTGTTGACCGGGGGGAAGGGGGCGAGTCGTCAGCAGAATCCCATTTTATCTAGTGTAGGTTAATTGGTTCGTTCGGGGGCATGGCTCTTTAATTATTGCATTGAAATGGTAGCGCATAGATTGCTTCCATCTCATTTTCCAATCAAAACAACGAATTTGTGCACTAAAGGGGAGTAGCGTAATTCAGTAATGCACTGAGAGGTCGCACTGATCAGGGGCGTCGCCGATAATTTTTAGTGAAGGGGGTCTGCTCCCTACATTTTTCAACATCAAACCGTCCTCCTGCAAATCAAGATAATGTCTGACTGTGTTAGAAAAAATAACACGACACAACTTCCACCGATAATACCGCCGGGTTCCCGCCCGCGTGGCTCGATGAGCAGAACTGTGAACTCATATGGCAACCAGCGAGGCACGTGGTTGCGCGTCAGTTTTGTTGCACACCAGCGCCCACCCATACCTACTATATACTTATATAAAGTATTGATATTAGTACATTATAATATATATAATCTATATTATATATATATATTATATATATACTAAGGATATCCATATATTAGGTGGCGCTCTGGGCTTCAGCGGCTTGGCACACATGGAAATAATATGCTATAGCTCAAATGCACTCACAGCGCCACCGTTTCCTTCCCAGCAACGGAGGAGGGGTGGCTTAGCAGTTAAACGTAAAAAAATATATGCATTTGCACCGATATTTTGAAGTCTTTTAAGTCTTTTTAAACTACGATCCCTTGAGGCGGAATGAAAGTATCCTCTGGTAATATGATACGTAATTAAAAAGCTCAGGCATAGAGCGTGTAAACATGCAGTCGGTGGTGTCAATAGATCGTGCAGCGGAGCGGAGCGGGCGGGCCGTTAGCACTAGTGCCGCTACTATATGAGTATTCCCTACACAGTGTCTGCAGCGACCACGGCTTCGACCTGAAGCACACTCACCCGGGCGCCGAGCGAGGTGGTCGGCTTCTCCATGAGGTCCCAGAGGAACTTCTGGTACTGTGCCCACTTGCCGGTGCCGAACTGTTCTGTGTCCCCCGTGGCGAGCGAGTCGGCTTCCTTCTTCATCTCGTCTTTGACATACTCGCGGCGTGTGTGGTACTTGTGCTGACAGCACGACTCCAGGTACAGCTCATCAATGCCCCAGTAGTGAAGGTCCTCGCTGAAGGCGATCACACACATCTCCTCGACAAGGTGGAGCTTCCCAGTGCGGTAGAAGTTGAGGATGCTGCAGAAGGATCGTGGATGCCGGTCGAAGAAGAACTCGTTCTCCATGAGCGAGTACTCGTCGCACACGGTAAGGATGTCTTCGTGTGTGTTGCAGCCCTTCAACTTCCCCAGTCTCGTGCGAGGAAGCCGTTCCAGCGTCGACCAGAGCACCTCGTTGCGCACGCCGCCCACGTTGATGACGACCCGTTTGCTGTTGGCCTTGACACGGATAATGGTGTCCGGCTCTGGTGGAGGTGGGGCCAGCGCCTTGCGCAGCGCGGCCACCGTCAGCAAGCCGCTGCGGTTGCTGGCGGCGCTAGCCGGCCGCCCCCCGGCCTCGGCGCCCCCCACTCCTTCCGTCTTACCCCCCTCCATCGCCGGCAGCCTGCAGAGAGAGAGAGAGGGAGGGAGGTGAACGGGCGTCTCCAGGCTGCGGCAGACGTGCTACACTGGCTTCACCTTCGGAAACAGACGGCAGTTGTTGTTGTTACTTGCTAGCGTTGAATTAAATGCATGTTGTTGTTAAACCTCTCTGCGAGCTCTCCCCAGCCTTGTTTACACACCTAAGTGGCTTCATCGTTGATATTGGGTTCAGAAATCAGAATGCAAAGTTGAGTTGAGCAGCATGAATAATAAAGTTTTGAGTTCAGACTAAATACGGAAGTGAAGGGCTTAATGCATTTGTATCCATTTATGTATTCTAACTCACCCGGCGCAAAATGTAATTCCATGTTAAAAAATATCAATTCCCTTATAATGCTTGTTGGGAGGTGCCCACACTCCACAGCCTCGGGGGGGGGGGGGCAGATTTATCGGACCCGCCCGTCGTGCCCACTTTGAGTTCGTGTGACGCACGCAGGTTACTTGGCTAGTTGAGGACAGCTGCTGTCAGACGCCATTTCTATCCGGTCACGGTGGACATATGGATGAGATATACTATACATGGATCGGAAACTCTCCGTCTGCGCCTTGTACCATGGGCGACTGCGCCGGCAACATGGGTTCCTGTATGTCGTTCTATGATAAACCGCGGCAGTTTCCTGTATGTCGTTTGGTCGGCCACGGGTGGGAGGTTTCCAATGCAACTGTCATCCATGGTGGACACCGGTGGTGACCGCGCTCCAACTACCACCTCTAATATTGCGGACGTGCAAATGTGGATATATGTTGCGTTTTAAAGCGAATTCGAGCAGTATGGTGCAAGATTATGTTTGTATCCTCGTCAATGGTGGATACTGATGTTAACAACCTTAGCCCGAGCTCGGCCGGGGGGGTTTAGACGCTCCCCCCTTAGTTTTCCTCCCCCCTTAGTTTTTTAGGATAGCGGGGAAATGGCGGTGCGCAGCGGCGCCATTTTAGGACAGCTGTTGGGGCATCCATTACCCACATATTTTAAAATTATCGATATCGAGTCATCTCAGATCAGGTCTCCATGATGTGACCCCACCTCCAAAAAAGTTTGCATTCCTACCAAAGCCACAGTTTTTGGCCGATCAGTTTTGTTATTACAGGATTTGTGAAAACATTTGTATCTACAATTTGCTCATCTTGGATTTGTTATATCGGTGACCAAGGTCAAATCAATTTCTTGAACTCCCCATGTCGATGGGGAAATATAAAAATGCTTTCTTTTCAAGGATACGCATATCAGCCAAAATCCTTCTGTATCATGTTATCATAGGTCATTCCTGAAGAACCAGATGCAGTCTTTGTTCAGGGACTCCTAAAAGGTCAGCCGAGGACCGAGGTCATCCGTGGTCACCAACACCTTTTTATCCATAACTCTTTATTAAGAGTTGTGTAGTTAGTACTCTTTATTAGGAGTTGCACAATCAAGATAGAGAAGTGCAACCGGCACCAAAGTTCTTGTCTTGTCGAGACACGTCTCTTAAGGATCAGCATGACCTAATTGGGTTACCACTTGACCTTGACTTGATGTCAAATGTTTAGGTTGACCTAGCCTGATCATCATATACATGACTCAAAGCGCCTTGACGAGACAAACACAATGGTTGGAAAATTGTTGCCTTATCTTTACTAGGTAAACAATAATTTTGGTTTTGGCAAAACATAACCTTTTTGAACTTCGATGACTTAGTGGAGCCTAAAATATTGACCTGAACCCAAATTTGAGGAAATACTGGCTATTTTAAATTGCAATAGCTTTCCTCTTCTGTTCATCGTTTGTCCCTAGCTATTATAGTTTCCGATATATGTGGGGGTATCTGGAGCGAAGTCATAAATCTGGCAAATCTGACCTTTGATGGCCTCTGGTGACCTTAATATTGACCTGATGAAAAATTACATGACATTGTTTCAAACTTTTTGATGAGCTTTCGAACAAGGTTTTCGGTTTATGTCTAGGTCCCATAGGAGCCGAGTTCGAGGGGGCGTCAAAGCGCCCCCCAACCTGCCAAGGCGAAGGTGGCGCCGAGCACCGGCACGGCGCGGGTTAATGAAGGCATGCATTAAAGAAGCGAATGGAACGTACGTAAGTATTCGTCCGTTAACGATTGGCAAATGTGTAAGAGGTCACCTCACCAAAAAGCTGGATGTGTTCAAGGGAATGTTTCACATTTGTATTGATTTTGAACTCAGATAGCCATTATCTTTGGCCGTTATTGAAAAGCATAAATTACTCAAATCATTTTTACAAGAACTTCATCGTTTTTAAGCAATTGAATTTCTAAGTTGCAAAATGCGTCTAGGCGAGTGCCGCCGCTGATTGGCTGACAGCGACATCAAGATTGTTGGTCCCAGGAGAAAAACGACATGTTTTTCTCGAACCGTGGCTGGATTACTTGCTGTGTGTGCGATAACAAAGTACTTGTTCGTAATCAAGTCGCCAGAATTGTCTACAAAGATTGTGCTATATCTCAATAGCACTCTAAGCTAAATAATGACGTCATTGTCCCAAATAAGAAAGTGACCTTCCCAGAAACAAATATCACCATCGCGTCTAGCAGAACTTATTTCAATTTGTACTACAACGGGCGCATATTTGACAACTTTCAGAAGGGTGAAGCATTCTCTTTAAAGGGAGTGTGCCTGCTCACATCGGTCACGTGGAGCTGTTGACACTGTTCTATAGAACATATTTTTGCTGAGCTTATCCATATATTTCAGGGTGCGACTAGTTGTAGGTTTTGCAAACGTACAAAAGTCGTCTATTGCGTATGCGCGGATGATTGGTCCTCCGATTCCGGAGATTCCGGAGATTTGCGGTGCGGCATGGCCAGGTTGTCGGCGCAAAATGGCATTAGTGTGTCCGTGCTCAAAGCTTAGCTCGCGCTTCTTTGTTTTCCGGGCACATTTTTTAAAACTTCAGAATGTCTGGTCCTGCCAGAATTGGTGTGATATATCAGATTCCCTGTCATAAAATTTAATCCCGACTCCAGATTTTCAATTATAAGCCTGCAAATCCCGTTGATTCCCGCCGGTCGCCGTAGTAACGCTAACGTGCACGCTCTTTTCAATTTTTAATCTTCGTTTGCGAGGCCGATTGTTAAACTTGCAGATATTCAATCTGTGACAAATTAAGCAATGTAATTTTATTGCCGTATGAAAAATTTTTCATCCTACTCGGCTATTTAATTTTGGCGGTCAAAAGTTGACCCGATCTATTGGCTCACGACCAAGAACCTCACTTTGAAACCTCCGCCACGGCCTTTAAAATGGGGGATCGAGGGAAGCCGAGTGGTCCGCCGGCGGTGGAAACGTCAGACAAAAAGCTGTTCGGCTTGGTATTATCAGGGGAATTTGGGGAGATTTCCTGGCTCAAGAGATGGGGGCACGTCCCCGTCCCCCCCCGAGGCATGCTAGTGTTGAGTGATTTTTCCTAGCCTTCAGTCGCCCCCCCCAAAAACAAAAATGGAGAAATTATACGCCCCTGGTAAGTGATTAACCCTAAAAATATCATTTAAATCATGCAACACCAGATTATGGGTGAGGAAAATTTGTTCTACGGCCCACCTGATAAGTAGAACTCTATATATGTTGCCGCTATTTGCAGTTTGAGTTTGACGATGAAATCATAGCGTGACTGAAATAGGGGCGCAGCCAATGGGGGTGGGCAAGGGGAAACGTGCCCCCTATTCGTGTCCGACTTTCAATACTAAAAATTTATTGGTGACGTCCCTTCGTTTGCAACTATGCAGGGCCCTCGGCAAAATAATACATAGTGACCTAAGTCCGGGTTCGATAAATTTTCGCGATTTTTTTGGGGCCCTTTCCGATGAGGTCCCTCTGCTGGGGATGCGTGCCCCCCCCCCCCCCACCACCACCACCACACATCGTCCCCTAGTCCGAAAAGTAATGGCTGTGTCTGAATATGCGATATATTGGCAAACCTAACCCACAGGGCCACACAAGGATAAGATTATCATCCCTGTTAAACGATTTATGCAAATATTATTAGATAAGTCGAATCAGGTGGCTCCACTACCGGGAGGGACAGGGGGACGTGTCCCCCCCAACATTTCCCGGATTTTTAATTTAGGCTATGGGTGTTTTCTGCAAGGAAAAGAATGGACTTCAGAATGCCTCCCCCCGAACTTTCGGAGGTTGGCGTCGCCTTTGAGTCGAGCATAGGCGGATCTAGACGGTTGGTTTTGGTCAGGTCTGGGGGGGGGGGATTCAAAAGAAGTCTCGCACAATTCTGAAAACTCAATCGGACTTCGCTTAACTAATGTTCAAGTAACTGCTTGTGAAGTTGCTTAGATTTCCAATTAATCTCAGGAAATGTGTCAAATTTTGGCGCCCCATTTTGGGGGTGGAATTGAGGGGAAGGGGGTCATGAACCCCGTGGTCCCCCTCTGGACCCACCAATGGAGTCGAAATGCATATTCTTAAAGCAAGTTGGATTAAAAAATTTGCAAACGGTTCATAAGATACATCGCCTCAATTTGTGACAGATTGCTATCTCAAGTTTAAAACTCGACCTGCAAACGAAGAATGACAAATTGAGAGGAGCGTGCAGGCAGTTGGCGTTATCGTGCGGTAACGGTTCACACCGGCGGGAATCACGGATGGTCAACTTTTGCCAGGCCCATATTTTTAAAAAGTTGGAGTCTGATTACATTTATTGGAAGGCCGGAATCTGATATATCACACATTTTCGTGGCAGACAGACATCTTAAGTTCAATAAATCTGCCCGGGAAACAAAGAGCGCGAGGCGCGAAGTAGAGCCTTTGAGAGCGCCGCACACAACTAATGCCATTTGGCCCCGATAAACCAGGCCTGGCGCCACCTGCTAATTCGGTAATCTTCGGAATCTGGGAGGTACCTATATTTCAAATTCTCAACGATTGCGCAATAGACAACTTTTGTACGTTTGTAAAACCTACAACTAGTCGCACCCTATATTTCATTTCTCCAGATTCGCTCTATAGTTGCTGAGATATTCCAAATTCGCCAAGCCCATGCTGGCTCGCCAAGATCACAGCCAAGATCATGCTGGCTGGCTGATCCAGTTTGTGACGCTGATTTCAAATCTGGAATCCATTTTACATAATGATATGTTCCACTGGGGCTACGCGCTTCCACGGGTCAACCAATTTTTTTTTTATAAATTTAGTTCGAATGTTTTGTATGGATGGCTTTCTGAGGTCAGGACCCACGCTAAGCAGAGCTTGTTGCGCTGTCGCTGACCCACACCACCCGATCACGCAATTTCCTGTTGGCCGGCAGAAATTTAGAGACAAAAGTTGTAACAGTGCCCAACCGATCACCCTGGACACGGTCCGCGCCCGCTCCGCTGACTCCACCTTGGCCTTTGAGTTGCGACCGCTGCCACCGGCCGCAGGCCATCCCCAGATACACGGGCAGACGATCGATAGCGAGCGGTGCCCCCCCCCCCCGTACAAAGGGGGGGGGCGACTCGAACTCTCTAGGCTGCCACTACTGGGATAGGTCAGAAGACCAGCGCTCTCCCACTGAGCTACAGGAGCGGACAAGTTCACAAACCTCAGATGACCTGACATGACCTTTTTATATTTTAACCGTTTTTAGGTCATTTTGTTGCGCTAATTTCAAATTTGGCAGGTATACATGCCAAATAAATCATGCATACTAAGATGCTCCTTCATCATTTTGACTCGATCAGTATTCAATTTTCACACATTTACGATTTGTGACATTTGGGTCATTGACCTGACCTCAGAGGTCACCTATTGACCCAGGACATTAAATTTTGGTATCAATGGCTTCATCTAGTCACAGGCAACACGCTCGTTTTTTAATCGAAGCTCTAGCTCAATTAGGGGCGAAACGCCAAAGGGGGTCGTACTCCCCCTACCCGGACACGCCGTGATCTTGCCCTACCTGGGCGAGTGTTTCAGAGCTGGATGGGTTATATAAAAAATGGATTTGTACGAATACAATTCCGATACACAAGCTCCAATTTTCTTAAGGGCGCCAGGTGGCTGATTAATGACTGTTCAGGGTGGACGCAGGCCTCCCCTGAACGGATTTATCGGACCTCCTCGTGCCCCGCGGGGGAGGTGCGTACGTCACACAGGTGGCCTCGCTGCGCACTACGACGGTACAGGCGCGTCCATTCGTTCCCGACTGCATGGCGCGGCAACGGAGGTCGTTTGGCGCGCCCACCGCCCACCCTACTGCCTCCAGTTGCATGAGGAAAATGATTTGCATATCAGAAAGCTGGCGTTATGATTCTATATTAAAAAAACTTCGTTGTGTAGAATTGTACTAGTTTCGTAAGAGAGTTGAGTTGACTGTTATGACAATAGATAGTGACAATGGACCTGTGTTCACGTCTGTGGGTGGGTCACCCACCATAAAACTTGATGTGTTCTTAACAAAATAAGTCCCAATGCACACATCTAAGTTTTCTGCGAGCGCGAGGTGTCTGATAAATATGCTTCACAATGTAAGACGGCATTGCTGAGTGATCTTTAACGCGCTGCTCAATGCTTTGTCGCGCCGGTGTCTAACCAGAACAACCCTCTCCGGGCCTCTGCCCTCTCCAGTCCTCTGCCCTCTCCGGGCCTCTGCCCTCTCTGGACCTCTGCCCTCTCCGAACCTCTGCCCTCTACAGGCCTCTGCCCTCTCCGAGCCTCTGCCCTCTCTGGGACTCTGCCCTCTCCAAACCTCTGCCCTCTACAGGCCTCTGCCCTCTCCGGGCCTCTGCCCTCTCCGTGCCTCTGCCCTCTCCGAGCCTCTTTCCTCTCCGAGACTCTGCCCTCTCCGGGCCTCTGCCTTCTCTGGATCTCTGCCCTCTCCAGGACTCTGCCCTCTCCAGGCCTCTGCCCTCTCCGAGCCTCTGCCCTCTCCGAGCCTCGGCCCTCTCCGGGCCTCTGCCCTCTCCGAACCTCTGCCCTCTCCGAACCTCTGCCCTCTCTAGACCTCTGCCCTATCTGGGCCTCTGCCCTCTCCAGGCCTCTGTCCTCTCCGAGCCTCTGCCCTTTCCAGTCCTCTGCTCTCTCCGAGCCTCTGCCCTCTCCGAGCCTCTTCCTCTCTGGGCCTCTGCCCTCTCCAAGCCTCTGCCCTCTCCAAGCCTCTGCCTCCTCTCCTCTCCGAGCCTCTACCCTCTCTGGGCCTCTGCCCTCTCCAAGCCTCTGTCCCTCTCCGAACCTCTGCCCTCTCCCAGCCTCTGCCCTCTACAGGCCTCTGCCCTCTCTGAGTCTCTGTTCTCTCTTGGCCTCTGCCCTCTCCAAGCCTCTGTCCTCTCCGAGCCTCTGCCCTCTCTGGGCCTCTGCCCTCTCCAAGCATCTGCCCTCTCCGAGCCTCTGCCCTCTTCAAGCCTCTGCCCTCTCTGGGCCTCTGCCCTCTCTGGGCCTCTGCCCTCTCCGAGTCTGCCCTCTCCGAGCCTCTGCCCTCTCCGAGCCTCTGCCCTCTTCAAGCCTCTGCCCTCTCTGGGCCTCTGGCCTCTCCGAGTCTGCCCTATCCAGACCTCTGCTCTCTCTGGACCTCTGCCCTCTCTGAGTCTCTGTTCTCTCTTGGCCTCTGCTCTCTCGGGCCTGGCTGCGCACATCGACGTCTTGAAGTGGCCGCGTGACAGAGCAGATCACTCTCTGATTACGGAACCATCGTCAGTCAATAACAATAAAACTTCACCTGGCTAATATTTTACAATACTTGCTAATTATGGGTACAAATGAGTTCAAAATAGCAATGCATGATTCATTGGCTGATCCCAGGAGGCATCGGAACCATGTTTCTCCCGCCCCACCAAAAATACACGCCTGAACCGAGCGATGTTTGTGTCATTCTGTATTTAACAACAAGGCGCCGTAGTTGGCGATGAACGCGCGAGCGCGAAGAAAGTTAATGGTGAAATTCAACTCGATCAGGCAAGTAGTTTCTGAGATACAAAAAAGGATGCGCATGTCCAGAGGCGTCCACGCCACCCCTGTGTCAGGGGTGGGGTCAATATTTGCACTTCACCGTTGGCAATTGAGGGCCCTGATATGTGGGAAAGTGGTAGCTGAGAGGACACTAGCCACACACCAAATTGGAATACAATCGGCTGAACCCTTTCTGAGATATAAATAGGGGAGAGTGGGGTAAAGGCTGCCACAGAACAACCTTAATATCCGACGAGACACTGGCGGCCGGCCAGGCAGTCGTGTCACCATCTCCAGAGTGGACGGGGCCGGGAACAGGGGAGCCAGCCAGTCGTGTCACCATCACCAGA